>JAECUM010031540.1:0-41103 GCA_016617855.1 Megalonaias nervosa | reverse complement strand
TATCAAAATTGATATAAGTGTCCTGACTAAAGAAATGCTCGAACAAAGACAAATTAAAAGTGATGAAATTAAAAAGTTAATAGGTATTAAGAAAAATGTTGTAAAAAATGAAATTAAACATAATGAATATATAAATGTCCTTAAAACTTCTGCTCCACATTTCTCTACCATGTGCATGTTTAGATCACACAAGTATAATGTTACCACAAATAAAATAATAAAACGTGGATTAACTAATTTCGATGATAAAAGATATTGCAGCGATGGAATTAAGACACTGGCGTTTGGACATTATACAATTAATTTTGTCTAAACATTAGAAATAATGTTTGAAAATTTAACATTAGCAGATGGAGTTAATAGCAAAATAAAAAAAAATAATGGTCAATAACCAACAATTATCATTTGAATTTAACGATGAAATTTCAGGTATTTGTTTTAGTAAACTTGACAAAATCAAACTCTCCCTTATTAGATCAGATGACAGTAAATACTTTAGTTATCTCGAAAGTTTACGAGATGAGCTTGCATTGAAATATGACAATTTACATAATTCAATCAGCCAAAATCGGTATACCAAAATTAGTATAGACTTGGAGAGGTCAAAGGTTTTTGCAAAAGGTAGTAAGTATCTTATCAGTAAGATAGCGATGAAAGAATTATTCGAATCTCATTGTAAAGTATCTGATAGAATTAAATTCTCGTTATATAATCATGACGGTATATCATACTTAATATCAAACGTAGAAATACTATGTGTTGGTCAAGAAATGTAACTTTTTTAAAAAGGAAGATAATACTGTTCCAGCTTAGTTTAAAATCTTTTGTAAGTTATCTAACATAGCATATGTGATTTAGATTTTACACTGTAAACATTTGGTTTATTTTTTGGCTATAAAACTTATAATCAGTGAGTTTTAGTCTTTTTTATCTCAAATTTTTGCTTAATTCACTGCATTTTGATCAAGCTAGACAAATCCGTTAAGCATAGGTATTAGTTGATCAAGCAAGACAACTCCGTTAAGCATAGGTATTAGTTGATCAAGCTAGACAACTCCGTTAAGCATAGCTTAGTAACAAGCAGTTGTCTGCTATGTTATGTGAACTTACATAAGACTAACGTTGGTTTTTATTAGAAAGCATTTCAAACTCTCTAAAATACACTTAACTCCAGAAGAGGAATTGCACAAACAGACACATACATACAAACAGACAGGCATAAAATTCAAAAACTGTCATTGTGACTATAAAGTACATGAGTTTTAACTTCACACAGCAAGTTATTTTTAGACAGCATGCAGCATATGAAGTCATAAAACTTATTGATTTTTCTTGCTGTCTCCTAGCGACGCTGATGAAACACAGACTTTTAACTGGCAGAAATGCTGGTTTTATACACACTGTATAGACCTCTCAAATGTATTTGGAAATTGAAATATTTTACAATAAATGTTATTTTATTCAGAAATCCACATTATAGTTTATAATAATTATGATTTTTTTATTCTGTATATTGTAATAGCCTGTGTAGTATTAGGTAACTATATAATAACTTTTTTAACATGTATATAAAATGAAGTGCGGTGGCCTATTGTTAACGCGCTGGACTCTTGTGCTCAAGGTCCGTGGTTCGAATCTCATGACTGCCATATGGCGACGGGAGGCGATTTTGATGCCGAAAAAAAATTGCTTATTTAAGTAGGGGCGTTTGCCAGCCCGTCTATGCGTCAATAGAAAATTTGTACACTCCTCTCACCATATCACTTGGTGGATGTAATTTTGCACTCCCTGGGTGATTATAATGGGGTGTGTGTGTACATTTATGTTGACGTATAGAGAAGGCATGTTTGTGCTGTCCTTAATTAAGATATAATCATAATCATATGTATATACATGTTTGTATGTAACTGTGCTATCCTTAATTAAGATATAATCATATTCATATGTATATAATCATAATCATATCTATATACACGTTTGTATGTCCGTCCTTATATGTAACCTCTGAACTTACTAGAATGTTATATGGCAACCTAGGAGTTCACATGGGGTTAAACTGTACTGTCCTAGGATAAGTTTATATGTAACCTCTGATCCTGCTAAGATGTTGTTTGACAACTTAGGGGATCACATGGGGTTGTATAAAACTGTGCTGTCTGTTTCGTCTTTCGAATTTCCTCTGATCCTGCTAAGATGTTGTTTGACAACTTAGGGGATCACATGGGGATTAACTGTGTATGTCCTAGGATAAGTTTATATGTAACCTCTGATCCTTCTAGGATGTCATATGGCAACCTAGGGGATCACATGGGGTTAAACTGTGCTGTCTGTTTCGTCTTTCGAATTTCCTCTGATCCTTCTAGGATGTCACATGGCAACCTGGGGGGGGGGTCATATGGGGATTAATTCAAATGCCCCTGAACTTGCTAGGATGTCATATGACAAGCTAGGAATTCATATGGGGTTGTGTTGTGATTATATGTTTTGTAAAAATATTTTTTATTTTTACTGTTTGATTTATAGTAGAAATATCGTTATCAAATAAAATATCAACCATATTGCCAATAAATGTCATCACATCATCTGCCCAACCCGTTATTCTCACATCATTTTCAGTCGCGAATAACCAAACTGATCCATATTTTGGCGATATATGATATCCAACTTTTTTAATACAATCGCTTATTATTTTAGGCTTTATACCAGTATAACCTGAGGCTGATTTGATGGAATTAAATCTCTTACAAAATCTGTTTGTCAGATCAAATCCAACATGTCGGGTTGGATAACAGAAGGACATTATATATACTATTTTATTGTTTAATATATTTTTTTTCTAAAACTATAAAAATAATTTCTAGAGTGTAATAGTAGCAAATGAAATTGAGTTGTTTCTATCTCAGAGACCCCCCTACCCCAACAAAACATATTTTTGTCAGAAATATGAAAGTCATGATTTTAAGCTAAAAAAGGCTGCTGACAAAAATGCTAACGTATAACGTTTTGGGGGGTAGGGAGGTCTCTGAAATAGAAACCTCAAATTTCATATACTACTAAAGAAACTATTGACACTCATTTAGAGAAGTATTTAGAGTTGGCAATATTTAATATGAGGTATAGTATAGATAATTTTGCCTAGCCATCTACATTCAGTTTTTTTTTTTTTATATCTGGGACATAGTTTAGTGGAACATTGAAGTAACAATTTTCTGGTGTTTCGACTCGAGATATTAAACTATGTGAAACCAACAATTTAAGTGAAATCAACAAGCAATTCATTTTGCAACAATACTAAGTGAAAATTCAAGAGACACGTACAGTTTCTGTGAATTACGTTCCAAATAATCCTACATGTCCTATCAAACGTAATGTTCCGAATGAATTCAACAGCCTCAAACGTTCTGGTATAAAACAATAATGCAATCCAGAACTATTTTGATTGTGTTCACAAGAATCCAAGGCAATATAACTGAAAACTGAAGGAGCACTTTAGTGAATATTTTAAATAAATATTTCCTATTGAATTACGTCTGAACACAATTTACGTTCTGATCCAAATGGATTCCTGCTGACAAACTAACTTGAGGAATGAATTACTTGTTTATCAAATCTCTATCTTGTACACATTTTCAATTGACCTAGATGTGAATCATTCCAAATTAAAATTCCAGTCTAATTGTAAACAAGATTGGGCTTAGAATGTAACAAACTCAAAGCAATGCACACATTCTATTTATAATTTAAAATCATGGACTACAGTTAGCTATGCAAGCATTCGGTTTACATTATCTAAAGTACAGCTTACAATCAAGGGCAAAATTTAAGCATACAAATAAATACACATAACACTGGAATATTATTAGCAGCAAAATTTTATGGCCAAAAATATTCTTTTGGGAAAGGATGAGGGAGTGCAGGAAGAAATAAATGATATTATTAATACAGTTTAGAGACATTTTTATGGTTGATCTACATTAATGTGCTACAGTTAGAACGGAAAAGAAGATAAATAAAAAGCGCTTAAAAATTCAGATAATGGCAAAATGTTTTGGGTGTTATACTACTCAGTGCATCATTGTTATAAGAAAAATCTTCTATCTAAAATAATATAGGGCCATAATCACATTTTAAAGTATCTCAGTTGATGGCAATAACTCTTGTATAAATACTAACTTGATGTTGTATTGTGTTTGTTTATTACAGAAATCTTAAGTCTAAGTGAATACCGCACACGTTATCTCCCTGAAATAATTCTTACATAGCAGAATTATGTAAGTAGCACTGCTGTACTAATTGGGTGTATTGGGTGACCTCCATTTGACTCAAGTGGTAAAAGGTGTGTTCGTTTGGAATTTTAACTTGTTGTACCTTCGTATCCCAAAATAAACTTGTTACCTAATAAGGGTGTGTTTTAATTAGAGAATAATGAATGTCTTTGTGTATGGAGGAGTTACAATAGAGCATAACTAATGTGTTTAAGTAGCTAGTTCATCTCTGAAGATATATTCTTAAACAAAGTAGTAGTCGGTACTCACAATTCTTGAGAACTCTTTAATGAAACCAGCAGTCATTCACAACGTCATACAGTACCGATATCTTTGTTTTAAACACTATCCAGGATGGAGTTTAGTCAAAGAAAAACGAGGAGTTTATTGTGCTTGTCGGACATTATCATCTTTCTGAAGCGAAAGCTTCGTTTGCAAAGCAGGAGACAGAATATTTTGATTCAGTACTTGGTGGGAAAGGAAATTTTGGATAATGGTGATTTTGGTTTGATTGGTAAGTCTACATCTAGTCTTGAATGGGAATTACAAGAATGAAAGCTACAATACCAGATGAAGGAATTAAGAGAAAGAAACGCAACTTCAAAGAGAAGAAAAGGATAGACGGATGAAGAGAGAGAAGGGGAGTGGAAAGAAAGGCTAGGGGAAAAGAAAGATAAATGCATTAGATATTCTAATTAGAAATGCAGGCAACTCGAACCCCATGCACCCCTTTACACTCAAGTTCAGGTTGAGATGTTAACAGAAATATTAAGTTAGCACCCAATTTTCAGGAAAAAGAAGTGGATAAATAACAGATTCCCTTTGATAAAATTGCTGAAAGCTTGAAATGGTCACGAGAGCATTGGCTCATGAGGTCTACACTTCGCACTTGGTATAGCAGAATGTTGATTATGATGTGGTTAAGGAATATATCATGAAGAGTTATGAATTCGTAACTGTGGCATATTGACAAAGGTTTAGAAAGTGTAGAAAAGAAACTGGACATATCCGTGTCGGAACTGAAAGAGAATAAAACCCAACTATTTCGTAGGCATGCTTAGGCTAAAAGGTTGGTCAAGATTATGATAACCTCAGACTACTTATATTAATTAACGAATTCATGAATTGCATACATAGTGATGCCAAGACCTATCTTCACGAGTAAAAACGGGGAAACATTGGAAAATGATGCTCGCATAGCTGCTGATTATTCATTGACTTTCAAAGTTTCATTTGTCAATAAGTCTTCCTATCAGCAGCATTTTGGTAAAAATAAATCATCTCAGTCCCATTCCAATATTTCCTAATCTCAATCTGGCACAACGTTTGGAAATCAAACATTTGATAAGACTGATCAGAAATCTGTATTACTTTCTATGTACAATTATTATAAGAACAAAGAGCATGCCATTTCTGGTTGCTACAGGTCGACAAATGAACAACGTAATAAAGCCAGAGTTATTCTAAATGCTCTGATTTCAAAGAAGGCAATGTCACGACCATTTATTGAAAGCAATACATTATCTGGATCAAACAAACCCCAGTCTGTTTCTATTTTGGAGAATTTTGCACTATTAATGTCTGAAGGTTATATATCACTTATCGATGATTTTGCCAAGCCTATCGCTATTAACATGTAAGAGACACGGGATATTCTTTCGTTAATAGGTACTTTGCCATTGTTTGAGAAATCTTCTACTGAAAGCATTCTTATTCAGGTAGTAGAGTGCTGATTTGTTAATGTTCACCTTCATTGTTTCAGTTTAGCATCATACTTAGTTTACGGTCCGTGACTGTTGGAATAGTGAATTCTTTATCTATAGAAGTATTCATTTATTACAAGGCAATGACCTAGCTGGAGACAGAGTCATTGTTAATCCACTTGTTACTGACAAGACTGGTCGGGATCGAAACAAAATGTTGATCATATAGAGTGTGAAATCCATGGTTTGTCTCCTGCTTGTGAGTTTACCAGCTCTTGAGAATGATGTTGATCATTTCTTGAGAATGATGTTGATCATTCCTTTAGCTGACACATTTTTGGTCAGTCTTTCGATGACGTCATTTGTTTGCTTAAACCAGATAACGCAATCCGTATGTGTATTGGCTATTGAAAAGTCAAGAGTGTCACCGAAATGGATTCATTTCTAATGCCAAGAATAAGTGATTGCATTGACAAAACTGGAAATGGGAAATATGTCACTAAGTTGGACCTTTTGAAATTACTCTAGCAAATTCCACTCACAAAAAGAGCAAAAGAAATTTCATCATTTGACTTTATCAGGTTAAAGTGGTGCCATTCGGAATGAAAAATTCTCCGGCAACATTCCAGCGTCTGATGAACGAGTTAACTTATGTTCTAGATAATTGTGACGCATAATATCGATGACGTCATTATGGGAGGGTCACATGGAATCCATTCAGAAAGTATTCGATCAACTCAGTGATGCAAATCTGGTTTTAATTTAGGTAAAGGTAAACTTTGCCATACTTGTGTCACAGTTGAGGGTGTATTGTGGAGAAAGGTCATGTAGAAGTTAAATTTAAAGCTATCTCTAAGTTCCAGTGTCTATTGAGGAAAAAGCAAATGATGCGATGATCGGTAATGGGTGGATATTATCGGAAATTTTGTTTAAATTTCTCTATAATTGCCGAATATCTGACAATTTAATTTTGTTGAGGAAAAAATGCAGGTTTCGTTGGTCTGACAAATGTCAGGAATGTTTTGATAAATTAAAGCCCGTACTAAAAAGTGCACCATTCCTTTCGGTACCAAATTTCAGCCAATTATTTAAAATGCCTGTTGATTCAAGTGATATAAATGTTGGTGGAGTATTGATTCAAGAAGATAAAAATGGTGTGGATCATCTAACATGCTAAACAAACACCAGGAAGTTATTCCATAATAAAGACAATGTTTGGCTTTGATATCGGCTTTGTGTAAGTTTGATGTGTACATTCCACGATAAAGACGGAATGTTTGGCTTTGATATCGGCTTTGTAACAGTTTGATGTGTCAGTCCATTTCTTTTCATTATATTCATTAATCAAAATCTGCTTGCTTTCATTAACAAAAATAAAAAAATTAAACATTCAGAGATTACTGGGGTGGAGCTTAATGCTGCAAGAATACAACATTGATATTAGACACATAAAAGGAAAATATAACGTGATTGCAGATATACTCTCAGGTGTATGATAGTATTACATTACTTTATTTGGTGTATGTTTTGTTTAATTAAACTAGGTCTCCTTCATAAGATATTTTCCTGTGCAATTTTAATTGGGATAGTATCATGTGTATATTTGACAATTATGAAAAAGGAAGCTTTATTGTATAAATGTTTCTTTTAATTTATGAATGGAGGTGATATACATATATATTAAATTTATATTGTGTGCTTAACTTATGTCCATTATTGTAAATTTCAAAAGTTGTGTTTACATAGCTAACTTTTGTCCATTATTTTAAGTTCTAAAAAAAGGGTTTATATAAAAAAGTTCAAAGTTAGTCTTTATTATATTAATTTTCTTTTGCTACTTTTTGTGTCATATCTTGTGTGAAATTATAAATAATAATAATAATAATAATAATAATAATAATAATAATAATAATAATAATAAATTTATTTATTTATTTATTTATTTATTTATTTATTTATTTATTTATTTATTTATTTATTTATTTATTAAAACGAGATACAATTATTTACATAGGCTGTTTTCTTGAGACAGCGTGAGACACTTACAGCTTTGTTCAAAGATGGCATTTACGTCAGTTGGCACGTTGATGACATGTTTCCAGCTTAGGAAAAAAATAATATTTGTTTAGCTTACGTTAAACAGAGCAATGCACGTAAGAAGAAAAATACTGGAAGGCACACATTATACCTTTTCATTTTGTAAACATAGCTCATTCCTTCAATATCACAGAAGTAAGTAATAAAAAAACCTATTATAAAGTGTGTAAACCAGCTGACATAGCAGTAATTTATCTGTGCTATGCAAATGCAAAATTGTAGAAACCCTTGGCTTGTGATATAAAGGAACTATCATCTTACGTTTATAATTAACAAGGTTAAAGCAAGAGAGGAAAATCTATACTATTTGTTTGTTTCTCATTTTTTACAACAAAAAAAAAAAGATTATAGGATATACACAAATGATAACCCTGTAGATAAATTGAGCATTGTTTCTTTCGTAGGCAATTAATAATCCGTATCCCGTAACCTCTGGCACTTCATTAGAGCAATTCCAATCATCCATCCGCATTATTATTACGTCCGTGGGTAAATAGATAAAGTATTGGAAGTTGCAAACATGTTTTAAAAATATGTTCCAGCCGATTCACAGTAATTTGATAGGATGTCATTCAAGGGGAGTAGGTAGTTTACTGAACAATACATTTCTCATTATCATACATAGCACAAAATCAGATGCTAATAGCACTAAGATGATTTAAGATATTTCAAACATATAGGTTTACACTTATCAACATTTATGGTTCTGATCTAGACACATCAAAATTTTACATTGACGTGAATCGGGATATAGAAAGCATATAAAATCAACATTGAATTATTGGAGTTGTGAATTAAGAGCTTGCTATATATAATTGCGACTCTCTAAATAACCCAAACGGACGAGACACAGTAACTTACATTCCTGCTGAATATACTGTAATTGATATCTGGCGAGAATGAAATGTTAATAAAAGAAGATACTCCTGGAGAAATAGCAGCCTCATAAAGCAGGCAATGTAAGATTTCTTTGAAGTTTTTAAATCTCTTTTTCACACTGATGGGTGAGCTTGTATAGAACGAGGTTATAGAACTAACGGTTCTTAATTCCAATTAACTCTTAATTTTCAAAAAACAGAAGAAAAAACACAGAACAGTTTGAAAATTTAACAATTCTCAATTTAAAGGTTTAGAATACATAACACTTGCTAAAGACACAATTCAAGTCTGCAACAACAAATATATGTCTCCGACACTGAATTCTAATTCTCAACAAATCTCAGCTTCTGATATGAGAATCTCTGTTAATAATCAGTTATTTTCTTTAATGTTTTTATTATAAATAAGAAGTAAATATTTCCTATACTTCTCATAGAAAAGACAACAAAATCAACTTGAAGTTCAAATAATAAATGTGATTGTCGTTTTTGAAAAGGATGACAATCTCATTAAACTACCTGCATTAGAAATGAATCAAAACCAGTAGTTGAAATTGGCGCAAAAGGATGGAGGGGGTAAAAGAAAGCCCAAGGGAAAAATGGATTGAAGATGGGGATGGGTTTCAAAACATTTCTGCAAATTGGAAAGCAGAAAGCATACAAGTTGATGCCGAATTTAGCCAAACAACTTGTAGCATTTGCAAAACTTGTCATTTTCTTTAGCAGAAACTATAAATAGATAAAGATAAGGTGATCAGTCTTCTTTGGCTCCACCTAAAATAATATAAATGAAAATCCTTGGTATTCTGGAATCTCCTCAAGATCGAATATTTATTTTGGGTCCTTATTATTTCTTCTTTAATATCATCATCTTCTACTCTACAAATCCGATCCCAAATTTCAATTTTACACAAGAAAGTCCCCATAAAACCGAAACTCGCTTCATACTTAAATATGTATTTTAGCTGCTAAATTTCTGTCATACGATGGACCAGATTAATTAAGATCAGCAAGTGATATAGGATGCTGATCGGTGGGAAAATGATCCCGAAAATGTTCCAAGGGTACGCGAGGCTAAAACAATAACTGACCACAGGTTAGTATAAACTATTTGCAACACAAAAAGAGCCATTCATAAAGTTTATGTTTTATGTGCTTATTATCTAATTGTGATTAAAGATATTCTGTTGTATAAATGATCCATAAAACGTTATTATTATCTTAAAATAATTTTTTAATTTTTTAATTTAATACCCAGGCTTCAGTAACCAGGCATCCGACCTCGCTTTTGATACTTCACCCAAATGATTTTCAAAGGAGAAAAAGCATTACGTACAAGTCATTATTCTTCACTCGCTTGTCAAATATCGTCAAAACTATCCTTACAGGATAATATAAGTCTTCTCATGGAGTATGAATCTGTGTCAAAACCTATATTGAGAAACTCTGGGAGAAATTGACATAAAAACACCTACGGTTTCAGATATTCTAAATAAAATGGAATTCTACAAGACTGAGTTGAAAACAACATAACGTTGCTAACATGAAAACGTGGCTGAACAAACGGATATTTACTAAAGGGATAAATAATATAAACAAACAGATGAGTCGGCATCAGAGACAAATGATTATGTTCTTGAACAATGCTACATTACACGGACCGGAGCTTCGCTTGAGTCATGTGACTTTTAAATTCCCACCTGGTAACATGACATGACACTTGCAGCATCTTGACTATGGCATATTTGACCATTTAACACTAGATACCAGAAATGTTTGTATCATTCTCTTGTAGCTAAGATTATTTATGCGGACAGTATTAGTGAACTTTGTAAACAAGTCACTCTGCTGGATGCTTTCCACCAGATTTCAAAAGCATGGTTGGAGACGACACCCGTTATAATCACGAAGTTCACTGAAGATGCAGGCTTCCTAATAATGCGGAATATGAAAACTTCAGCGAGGAAGAGGAAGACATTCCCCTTGGCTCAACTCGCTCGTGCATTAAAACTGGACATTCATCCTGAGCCCCTAAATAAGCTGAACAAAGATGTTACAGTTACGAATAGTCCCGATGCCTGGGAGAATGGACAAGTGATATCCTAACGTTTTCGAGCTTATAAAGAGATAAAAAAAATCTTCGCAGTTGCTAAGCATGAGCATTATCGTACAACTGCACAAGAAATAGAGCCATTAACACGGGCCACAGTAGTTAAACAAAGACGAGAAACAATATACAGCACTCTACGTCTTCCTCAGTCCAGGCTCTTGAACTGTGAACATCATGAATTATACAAGGGATTTAAACATGATGGATTATTGTTCATTTTCATCATGGACTTCTAGTAAAGTTATTAAAGTATGTCATTACTCAAACGTTCCTTGTAAAGATGACTGTATTTATATGCGGAGCAACTGTATTTACTTTAAACTGGCCACCTTTCTTTGTCTTTCTCTGACAAAAGTGCTACTTTAAATGAAAACGAAAATTCTATCGATAGTCCTTTTCCCTACCCCACCACCACCTCATCTGGATGCCCTTAGATATAGGTCATCTTGAAACCTTTAATTGATGTGTGTGCGCGTGAGTGTGTGTGTGTGTGTGTGTGTGTGTGTTTGTACGTATGTGAACTTGACAGAAAGGAAAACCAAGAAGAAAGCGTGCGATTAAATATAAGATTAGTTCTGTCATTGTTTGTCATTCTTTTCGAGGTCTGTTAGAATAGAACAATGAAGTTTTAATGGCTAGATGTAAGAAAAGAATAAATACTTTAGCAGTTTTCGTTTTCATCCTCCTCGCACTTCTTTTTTTATCAAGTGCTTTACAACTTTTTGGAAATACCTCTGAATCATCATCAACCTATATGCTAAATACATGTATGCCCACTTAATACTGGTGGTATGGTTATAAAGTCAAAACATTTTTGTGGGTCATAATACGGTGCTCAAGGGAAGGAAATTGGAGAACCCAGATAAAACCACTGAAATTTGGTTACCTCGCTTAAAGCCACAATGCCGCCGTTTATCATAAATTTCACCATTCTTTCAATCTAACTAAAGTTTGGAAGGAAAGAAATGATTTGGGTTTTTTTTTAAAAAAAACCTTTCTGACAAACCTTTCTTTCAAATAATCAAGATGTGATGTTTAAACGACGATCAAATATTCCGTTTAGAATTATGAGATGCCGTCAGTCAACGAAGTCGCTCGTAATTCCGATCTATTTCAGGAGTACTCCAAAAGTTGTGATGTGGTACATTCGACAAATTCCGTTGGCGACTAATCCAATAGCAATATTAGCACGTGGCGCACACATTGAATCTAGAACAAATAAGAGAGGCATATCGCTTTTTTAAGAGGATCGGAGAAAAAAAAAACGTGCATTAGATAAAAATAATAATTGGGTGAATATTGGTAATCAGCTGGGGCACTGGAATATACAATGAAGAGCGAACTTGGACTGAAGACAATCCCAAATATCGTGGTGTGTTTACAATGGTGACGTCATCAAATCTTGTGTTACAGCTTTCGACTAAAATCGGCCGAGTTCCTCAGTTCGAGAGAGAAATTACATGGCTTATAATGTGAAGAAATGTTGATGTCATCTTGTTTTAATGGACCCCAACGATTTTTAGGACAAAATTCTTTCAAGATTCAGTATTATTCACGTGATTGGCATATACGACTTTTTGCACCTAAAGCAGCTCTGGGTACTCTTTATTACGGAGATGTAAAGTGAATCTAATCTGTACTATCCAGGCTTTCAAAAACTGAAAGAAAATGCAGTATTATTCTTAGTAATGTAGCAGCAACGGTAGTACAGCAGCAGATTCAGTAGTAGTACTAGTAGTACAGAGTAGGAACTACTGTTTATGTTACTCTTCTTAGTTTTCTTGTCCTTTCTCTTGTTGTTGTAGTAGTGAAGAAGAACGAGGAGAAAGGATTATTAAAAACAATAAGAAGAAATTTACCCCCGTGATATTTGCTTCTCTTTTCTCGCACATCAATACGTGACATATTTTGCATTTAATTTCACATCAGTTTCTTTACAATATTTAATGAATGTCTCTTTTGTGATATAACCTTTAAGAAAGTGGCTCCATTCATGTTCTTATCGTTTACAGAATGAACCGTTCGTTCATTTCGTTCTGGAGGCAAATATTGTCCAATTCATAATCATGGTTTACGCAATTTATCACTTCTGGTACTTTTTTCCCGTGTACTTATAAATCTCAGATTCTGAAGAAAAACAGAAGCTTTGCTATTACAAGTAAGTCATATCCTTGGTATTACAAGTAAGTCATAGCCTTGGTAATACAAGTAAGTCATAGCCTTGGTATTAACAAGTAAGTCATAGCCTTGGTATTACAAATAAGTCATAGCCTTGGTAATGCAAGTAAGTCATAGCCTTGGTAATACAAGTAAGTCATAGCCTTGGTATTAACAAGTAAGTCATAGCCTTGGTATTGCAAGTAAGTCATAGCCTTGGTATTGCAAGTAAGTCCTAACCTTGGTATTACAAATAAGCCATAGCCTTGGTATTGCAAGTAAGTTATAGCCTTGGTATTACAAGTAAGTCATGTAAATGCTGCTTTGGTTTTATGCTACTTCGAAAGTATGCAATACAGTGATGTGTGGGACTAAGATACTTAACATCCTGTGGCATTTATTTTCTTGCCGTGCGGAGTTATACCTTTTCCTTATGTTGTCATCTTTATATTTACTTAGTTAAATTTAGTTTATACTTATTTTCGGACTAAACAGATGTACAGCCGACAAAGCACTAGTTCTCATTGCAAGTACTATAAATATATATTCATATTCAAAAGTCATCTGCTTATTATAACGATTACAAAAAAGTCATCAAGAGTGGGTATCTTAGCTTCATCTAAAGCGTCGTCAAGATTAACAGAAGAATAAAGTGAAAAGCTTCATCCAAGTTACTTAAATACCGCGTAACCAAAATTAAGTTTCTCAATCGTTATTTTAAGTAATCAAGTTTATTATTTTCCTTACTGCGTTTATTCAAAGGTTTTATCGTGTTTTATTATATCTTCCCGACATCCTTTCGAGTCCACTGATGCAAACATATAATTACCTCCTATAAATGCTAATGTATTATCAACTTCTCCTCTGGTCATTGATGCCATTTAGTGACAGTGAATTTGCATGCTGTATCCAATATCGAAGGGTTACACAATAGAATGAGTCCTTTTATCTTCAAATTCAATTCTGACTGAAACAATTAAATATTAGTAGCGAGTGGGCACGATAGGACCTCACGTAGACTTCTTTGTTAAATTTGGTCGTTTGGAATATAGCCTCAACATTTATAGCCTTCCGTAGAATTTTATGTTAAATTTTGTCGTTTGCACAATAGCCTCAAGACAGAAAATGGAACAGGGTAGTGTGGGGCTGTTTAGCCTCAAGGGAAATTGAACAGGGGTGACGTCACGGTACTGAACACTGGCAACAATGTTGCAAGTAGCTGACCTCAATCGGGCGGAACAGTATGGCAAGAGGTTCACCTCAATACGCGTTACTCTAGGGACAATAGAGACATAGACATAGACAAACAAACAAATACACAAATATGGCAAGAGAGAATAGATATCTTTTCGAGCCAATGGAGTGGCCTTGAAAAGGACCTTTGGTTGTTTTGTTAACACCATTCAGTTAACATAGAGGGCATCGGACTGATCTTCTTGTCTTCCTCAAACTTCGTCTGACCTCTGGGCCGTAGATTAAGACTCTCTTCAGACAACTTTGCCTCTCCACATAGATCCTTCGTTTCCAAAGGGCTGTATCAGTCATCTGGGTGATAGCCCATGATGATTATACATACATGGGATAGTCCGGGTTGAACAGCACCAACGATAGAAGGGTACCCGATTCTACGTTAGTCCACATCTTGTGACGAGAACAGGTGAAGGGAATGAGGTGAAACGCGGTTATTTATAGTGGAAGTGCGGATCGAACGGATTGAGTTCTTTCACCAATCTTGACACGCTTTACAAAATTCATTCAGTGCAGAGTCTGTCTTTCAATCCGATGAGAGCTGCCTGTGACGTCACACTCCTTATACAGGTGCGCCTGCGTCTGTGCGCAGTGAATCAAAGCGACAGGGTTAGAACATGACGGAACCTAACAAGACGATGAATTGGAGTGCACCAGCCGTGGAGACGAGAAGTGATGACATAGCAGCGGCTACCAAAGCAAACACGGTTTTACTTCCAGAAGAGAATGATTTTAATTGGGATTTAGTAGATTTTCTCTCTTCTTCACAATAATTTTTTTCTTGTACCAGCACCTTCACCACCTTCTCCTTCCTTACCGTACGTCGATGATTTTAAACAGAGACAGAAAGAAGAATTGGAGACTGCTCCAGTTGTTTCTTAGGGCAGTCTGAAAACCAATGTCCTTTCTCTTGATAATGATAACAGGCATCTTGACTTTCGTCTCTTTTGACGCTTGTCTTGCTTTTTTGACGTTGTGAACATTCTGAAGACCAATGCCCTTTCTTCTGAAAGATATAGCAAGTATCCTGACTTTTATCTTGAAAGAAGGGGAGTAGTCCGTCGGCTTCTCTGAAGAAAACCTTCGTATGACACCTCGCAAAGCTCTGATCAGAAGTTCAATCTGTTTGGCTCTTCCATCTTTCTGGTAGGATTGAGAGTGAAATGAACACTTTGAGGGAAGACACTGACCCTTTATATAGAGAAGACACTGAAATTACATAGGGGACCATGGCGTTTAAAATGTAGTCATTTGACTTTTGCAATCAAGATGAAGCGATCGCATCATTTCGTGAAGAAAGGAGAAGAAAGTAAGAGACAGAAACGTGACCTATTGCTTTGCACAGTAGTTGAAGTCTTTGCTCAAATCCATGCCAGCGATTTCAAAGATGACATGAGTGAACCAGAATCCAGACCTAGAGAATCTTCGTCAAACAAAAGTCCACCAACAGTAACCACTCAAAAGTACTAGCACATTCGAGAGACGGACAAACGCTCCTCTAGAAAATTTAGAACCACGGGCTACACGTACACGTTGAAGTTTAAAGATTTCAAGTCCGATGTACCGTTGGAGAAAGCAGAAGAGTTCATCACCGATTGGTGGGATTCTTTGTTAACCGCACTGAGACGACAATGTAAAGCCAAAGAAGACGATCGCTTGACACTATCCATTTATCACGACAGTTTGAAGTCTTCTGTTTGGATCGAGTTTAGCAGAAAATCAGAATTGACACCTTCCAAAGCCATCGACAAAATTCAACACGTACAGCAGTCCAATGACAAGTTTCACATTACCGATGGAAGAGCGACACTGTACATGGCCTACGTTTTCTTTCCAAAGGGACCGAACAACGCAGAAAAGTGTTATTGGTGGACGGCCTTTGCAGCATCAAGTGCAGCATTGTCCAAATTCACAACACTCAAGACCAGATGGGTTTAGCCCGAGCCATCGTCATGGGACTAACGTATGCCGAGAAGAACGACACGACAGAAAGGAAAAGAGCCTGGAAAACTATTCGACAATCGGACCGAACCAAACAACGAAGAGAAGCAGAACTCCTGTTACAGCAAGCGGGGATATCCAAAGACACACCCTGTGGAATTCCTGAAAGGAAAAAATTGCAAGACGTCTTGGCTTCATGCTACACGTTGAAAGTGCATCCTTAAGAAGTGCGCGGACCTCTGTTGTTTCGAAGCAACAATTTCAAAAACGGAAAATACATTCATGTCTATCATCACGATGAACATTTCGATGCCATTACTAGTATTACTGAATTCCTGGGATACGGTTATTACTGTGATAAATGTGACTATGGGTATAACAATCGAGAGCAACACAAATATTGTTGATCGAAATTCCAGGGATTGGCCTCTAAACCCTGTCTTGACGAAGGACAAGAACGTGTGCATTCCACTGCTTTTCAGCAAACTTTTGTAAGCCCTACCTGTTACCAACAACATCTGAAGACGAAAGGTTCACAGAAGAAATGTGCTTGTCAACTCCTGAAATGTTCTTCTGCTTGTGGACACGTGAGACGCACCAATAGTGCCAAGGCGCACCTATGTCCAGGAAAGAAACTATGTCACATTTGTCACCAAATCGTGGACTTGGAACACGAATGCTGCATTCAGAAATACCAACCCCAACAGGAGGAGGAGGAAGATGATCAGAAGAAAGGCAATTTCATCTTTTTCGATTTTGAATGCATGCAAGAGACTGGCATTCACATTCCTAATTTCTGCGTGGCTCACCGAGCGTGCAAGAAGTGCATCCAGGAGCCTATCTTTAGTCATTGCCCCCACTGTAGCAAGATTCCTGGAGGACGTGAAAAAATCTTTCCAGGACCTAATACGCTGGCCGATTTTGCACAATGGATCTTAGACCCCATCGATTAGACGTGGAGCCAAGAGGACATCGAACGTTACGGAGATTACGGAGATTGTCATCGCTATGCCACCGTGATTGCTCACAATTTCTCGATATACGCTGGAAAATGTCTTCTGAAATACTTTACGGAACAAAGCTGAAAACGTCCTAAAGTCACCTTGAACGGAGCCAAAATCATTTCCATGCAAGTGGGACAAGTGCAGTTTAAAGATTCGATGAATTACTTGGCTTATGCCACTGAGCCGAATGCCTAAAACGTTTGGAATGACCAAAATGGCCAAAGGCTATTTCCGTATTTTTTTCAATGCCGAAGCCAATCAATACACCGTCCTACCCCATTTGCCTGATGCTCACTACTACGACTCCGACAACATGCGCACCGAAAAACAAGAAGCTTCCTACGTTTGGTACCACTCACGACTCGGACCTCTTCGACTTTCAGGAAGAAATGTTAAAGTATTTTCGTTCCGACGTGGACATTTTACAACGCTGCTGTGGAAAATTTCGAGAACTGTCCATGGAACACGGAGAGATCGATCCTTTGATAAAAGCCTGCACCATCGCCAAAGCATGTTCCTTAGTGTACCGCAAAACGATTCATGTCCGAAAACGCCCTGGCTGTCATCCGCCCTCAAACGACCAATTTCGTCAAACGTCAATACTCGGTCAAAGCCCTACGCTGCCTACATTACATGTGCGACAAGGAAGACAAATGGATCCAACACGCCCGAAACGGAGGAGGTGAAACGACCATCAGAACGTATTCTGTGGATGGTTGGGACTTAGAAAACCCCAAGATCGTGTACGAGTTTAAAGGTTTCTTATTTCACGGATGTCCCATTTGTTACCCTCAACGTGACACTAAAAATCAGTTTTACAACGTACCATGGAAGACTTGTACGAGGCCACTTGTCAGCGGCGCTTGAAGTTAGAACAGCAAGGATACCAAGTCATGGAAATGTGGGAACACGAGTACGATCACCGTTTGAAAACCGATCCCGAGTTTGAACGTATCGTGGAAAGTTACAAGTTGGTGGACCCTCTGAACCCGCGGGGTAGTTTGTACGGAGGGCAGACGAATGACATCTGTTTGCTGTACCACGCCGACGAAGAGAAAGAAGAAATCAAATACTTGGATGTGTGTTCGCTGTATCCATACATGTGCAAATATTGCCACTTTCTCGCAGGGCACCCACAATTGCTGACGGAACACATCGACGTGGAAAACATTCTACAATATGAAGGATTGATTAAATGTAAAGTCTTGCCTCCCACGGACTTATACCATCCCGTTTGATCTCATCATTGCCAAGGAAAAGTGATGTTTCCCTTGTGCCGTACTTGTGCCGAAACGTGCAACCAAGACCACCCTTGTCAGCAAACCCAGGAAAAACGCGCCTTGACAGGAACGTGGGTCAGCGTAGAATTGTTTCAAGCTCTGGACCTGGGATACCAACTGTTAGAAGTGTACGAAATTTACCACTTTCCTAAGACAGAACAGTACCACAAGGGTGATGTGACTCAGAAAGGCATTTTCGCAGATTACATGGATGCCTTTTAGAAACTGAAACAAGAAGCCAGCGGCTATCCTTCCTGGTGCCAGACTTACGAAGAGCAAAAGAAATTCAAAGATAAATACTGGGAGCAGGAAGGCATCACTTTAGACCACGTGGAGAAAAACGAAGGAAGGCTATCGTTTGCCAAAGTGATGTTAAATTGCTTGTGGGGCATAGTGGCACAACGACCCTGTTTAACCAACACGGAGTATTTGTCCGATCCTTCCCACTACTTCCAGATGATTCACGACAAAATTAAATACATGAAACATGTGGCCGTCCTTCGTGAAAACTTGATCCTGTGCAACTAAGAAGAAGAACTGGACTTTGTACAAGGCGAAGAATTTGGAAATGTCATCATTGCGGCTTACGTGACAGCCCATGCTCGCTTAAAATTGTACGAAGCTTTAGAACTGTTAGGAGATCGTGTGCTGTTTTTTTACACGTACAGTTGCATTTACATCGATCGCCTGGGCCATCGGCACCATGACGTCGAAGGAGACCGTTTAGGAGTTGGACGGACGAGCATCCCGACGACAAGATTCTAAGTTTTCTTAGTGGCAGTCCCAAAACTTACGGCTACGAAAACCGTAACCCACAAGGAGATGTACACACGGAGTGCAAAGTGAAAGGATTGACTCTCAATTATCGCACCAGTAAAGTGGTGAACTTTGGGGTATTGAAAGAAGCCTTTCAGTCTGGAGAGGATCGAGATTTTAAAATGACCGCCTACCAACCTCACAAGATTGTACGTTTAGCCACACACCAAACTGACAGTCGGCCTTTGGAAAAAGTGTATCAAATCGTGTACCAGAAGCGAGTGCGACTTCCCAGTCACTTCACTTTGCCGTACGGGCACATTGGAATAAAGAAATGGTTATGATAGCCACCAACAAGTATGATGACTTCGACACATCAAGAATCGATATAGGGATCCACTGAGAACTGCAAGTTCAAACAATACAATTTTTCTGTCTTCTTCCATGTCTATTGTGGTTGTGCCAGTCGATTGGAAACGTTTAAAGAAATGGCCCACGGATAGGGAAGGATTACTTACTTAGAATGCTTTAGCTAGAACAGGATTTGTCTACTTGGGACCTGAGACTGGGTTGGTATACGAAGTACAGTGTTTCAGTTGTGGTCTGAGGTTGCGTAATGATCGATGTATCTATAAAGATTCAGCTATTCTAGAACATATTCGATGGTCTCAGACTGTTATGACCTTTTTATGGCCGTTCCACCCATCATACTAAGGTACATTTATGACGGTACCTTAGAGAAGGTAATACCGTTGCCCAGGAAGAAAAAAGACTTCCAAAACTGGGCATTAAATACAAGCTCGAGACTTCATTACGATTAGTATAAAAAGGGAAAATGCCCAAGACCGATAGTTTATTCTAACTACAAACTCCAAGCGAGAAAGATGAATCCTAACAAACAGACACCATTCAAGTTCAGTGATTCTCAAATGGAGTGCGATACTGTGCCCTACGATTGCAGGGATACCGTACGCTATGACTTCAGTGATTCAGTACCACTTAATGGGATCTTTGCTATGACTACTACTACTACTACTACTACTACTACTACTACTACTACTACTACTACTACTGCTACTACTACAATACCTACCATTGGAAAGTGATGCTGTGCGTGTCAAACCTGACGGATGCGAAAGCGATGCCATTCATTATCGTGGACTCTTTACTGGTTTTCACTGTCGATGTCATCCTCCACGTGAAACCATGCGACTACCACCCTAATGATGTCATTTATGCCTGAGCAAACTACTGCGGGTTTCACCGTGCCCTCATCGAAATGATCCTGTGAAAGAAGAATATTCGTTCCCTGTCCGTTTGTCTGAATACTGCCACTTTCAAAGTCGTTTCCAAACCTGCCAAGGAAAGAGGCCTAAATATCTAGGAGGACCTACCCCCGAATAATTAACCAGAGCCGGATTTACCTACTTGGGCGATGGTGATAAAGTCAAATGCTTCAGTTGCGGTGTGTCACTACATCAGTGGGAGCAGAAAGATTCCGCTTACATGGAACATGCTCGATGGTCTCCGCACTGTCCCTACCTACCTTTAGTGGGACGGCCTCCATAATCTCGTGATGGATACTTTACAAGAGAACATTCGTGGTTTGCCTGTGGAGTTGAGAGAATGCATTTACCGAGATTTGGTCAAACTATAAGTCCAACACAAAGAACAACTGCATCCGTTACGTCACCAATGTTTTAACCACTGGTACCTGAATGCTATAAGAGGACTGACTCATTTGAAAGAGTTCCAATGGTCAGACATTGTTCAACTGACCGAGGACCAGAAGACTTTGGTTGATACTCATCCTACTTCTTCTTACAAGCTAGCCATACTACACCAAATTCCACAGGAAGAGTTAGGAGGTTATCAAACTCCTTTACACGAACAAATCTTGGTTCAAGAGGAAACTTCTGTGCGACGTGTGGTGTGTTAGTGACTAAATTTGGATACGCCACTGGAGTACGAACAGCTCTGTGCAAAAGGTACACTTATTTTCACCGACAAAAGAAAGACATTGCTATGAATGTCTAGTTTAGAAGAGTACATTTAGAATCTACCTTTGGAGCTGAGAGAACGTATTTACCAAGAGTTTGTCAGAATACAAGTCAAACGCAAAGAACAATTGCATCCTTTACGTCACCGACGTTGGAACCACTGGTACCTGAATGGTATAAGAGGATTGATTCATTTCAAAATGCTCCAACGGTCAGACATTTATGAATCAAACGAGATTCAGAAAGCTTTGGATGCCACTCATTCTACCTACAAGGTGACCATAGTACACCGAATTCCAGAGGAAGAGATAGAGGATTACCAAAATCCTTTACACAAACAAATCTTGGTTCAAGAGGAAGCTTCTGTGCGACGTGTGGTGTGTGAGTTAGTGACTAAACAATTTTGGTACGGTACTGGAATAAAACCGCTTCTGTTCAAAAAGTACATTTATTACCTTCAACAAAAGAGGGTATAAAAACTCGCTACCATGCCACGACCTTTACCATTAGCGATACAACAATTGCCGTGGAAGGAAATAAATGACAGTATTCAGACTCTGGCGGATTATGGACACTTTTTACGAGAACTGTATCCAATGACTTTGGGTCGTCGTGTAATGTGTGTCTTAGTGACTTCCTTTCTGGGATTTCGTTTACCAGCCGATTCCTTGTGGGCTCTTTACGATCAGTATTGTGAGGTACCATCCCGGAAATGCCATTCCGGGAGGTCACCTGTGTGACTGTGCCAATTCTTGAGCCTCTAAGAACATTACAAGCTGTCCCTAGGACACTACACCCTCGTACAGTGACTTGTTTATATTCTACTTTGATCGTTTTGATGTGTATTTTATCGATGTACATAATGATTTGGCTTTAATGTATTTTTGTCTTTCGTGTTCAATTTTAAAAATGTTTTTGATTAAAAAAAAACGTGTCCTGAAAAAGTCTAAAAACTCTTCTCTTGTCTGTGTTCGTGTCAAAAGTGACATTCGCTACACTATGACTACCTCTGCTGTCTCTGCTTCCTCTTCATTCACTTTCAAAGTCATCGACGAAAACTTAGATCGTGCTAGTTCGGAGGCCTTGTATCTTCGTCATCCCTTTAACATGTTAATTACTGGACCGAGCGGTTCAAGAAAAATCGAATTTGCTAAACGTTTAATCGAACATAAACATCATTTGATCGATCGTCCACCTCAACGTATCGTGTAGTGTTACAAAGAGTGGCAATCGGCTTACAGTCTTCTGCGAGAAAGTCAAGGCGATTCCATCGTGTTTGTGGAAGGCAATCCTGGCGAAGACGACGAGATCGTGTCTGACCTCAGTCAAACTCATCTGGTCATCTTCGACGACGTGATAGCAGAAGACGAAGAAGAAATTAAATTAGTTTACGCGCAAGGGGCATCATCGTAATGTCAGTGTCATTTACATCACCCAAAATTTGTTTCACCAAAGTAAGGCACATCGCATCATCCGTCTGAATACTCATTACGTGATCTTGTTTAAAAGCCCTAAAGATAAATCGCAAGTGCAAGTGTTAGCCAAACAGTTAGGAACTCCTTGGCTGTCTCATACGTACGACGACGCCACTCAAACCCGTCACGCCTATTTACTCGTGGATTTAAAACCCACTAGCCCCGATTATTTGCGATTTCATACCGATCTGTTTCACCACTGGTGCCAAGACGGAGGGCCTGTCGTGTGCACGACCCCGTCGACTTTTTAAAAAAAATCTATAAAAACCTTGGACACTTTTGGTCTGTCTCACACATCGTCAACATGACGTCCCTTCTGTCTCATCGTCCCGTCAAATTGATTCGTGCCTTGTACGGCATCAGTCGCGAAAAATATCTACAAATACGTACTGGTGTCTTAGAAGCCAGTCTCAAAGAAGTCTTACGATGGTTTACGGTGACAGCACGTCAATTACTGCAAGGCATTAGTCACATTCCACATCAAACCAAGCGCTTTTTTGAGAGAAACAAAGTAGCCTTAAAGCAACTGGTAGATCCCCGCATCGACACTCAAACCAGCAAGCAAATAAATTTGAATCCTGGATGGAGAGGTTCCCTAGGCGGTGTCATCATTCGCTGCCTCTTAAAATGGGATCCCGATGCCCTAAAGCCATCCCCAAGAAAAAAGTCTCTCCCCGACCAAAACACACCCAGAAGAAAAAGAGCAGTGGTGTCAAGAACAGGTCACAGCCTAAGAAAAAGAAAAGTCCCCAGAAAGAAAAAGAAAAGCCCCCAGAAAAGACCACAGAAAACAGCTTCTATCCGCAAGACAGGCACTTCGGCCAGGACGCAACCTTACATCCCCAAACCACGACCTGCAGCGACGGTGATCGCGTCTCCACTAGCCTCAAGTTCTTCAACTTCTCCGTTGCTGGTGATGGAGGCCAAACCCAAATTGACACGCATATTTGTTAATTTAATGAGAAAATGGAAACCCGTGTCTACAGAAACTGCTCCTCCAGTGGTGACACCCTCCTCCTCCTCTTTAGTCTCAGCAGCAGCTGCTAACAAAATACCGCTCCCCCAAAATCAAAGTCCAAGAAAGATCGGGCATGTTAAAGAGTTTACTGGATTTATCCAAGCACGAACTGTCCCGATTTAGACCGTTGCGAACCCCACCACGACGCGTGATGCCTGCCATGAAAATGATACGACGGTCTGACAATCAGTGGCGACACATTCCAGTATAGAAACGACCTGGGGTAAACGATGGGTATCAGTGTTTTTGTGCTTCTGAACGCCAAAAGATGTCTTCTAAAAGAAGTACACACCACCACCATTGTCGTTCTCCTGCCCAAAAAGAAAAAGGAAAAAGAAAAGGATAGTCTCGTCGCTTGAACCCGCATAAAAAAAAACGCTTAGCCAAGCATCGACGTCTATCCCTGATAAAAACCCATCGTCCAAAGAAAAAGAGGAGCATCGATAGGGGAAGATTTTTGGGCGCTGGAATGGTAGAACATGTGTTCAAACAGTTTGGTTTTCCAAGCATTATCCAAAAATACACCCAAAAAATAAGACAAAAGGGAGTGTGCCAAGTCATCCACGTCAGTGTATTTTGTGTGTGTGCCCCGAAGCAAAGAAACAAACAAAGATGTCACCCCCCAGAAGCCATCCCTCTTCTACCCCCAAAGGAAAGAAAAGGAAAAGACTGCCTACACGTTTAACCAAAGACTGGGACGTGTTGTGCGTCCTGTTCAAAGCTCCTCCACCCATGCAAAAACAAATCATTCAAACCGCCTCCAAAGACGTCATCGATACCGTGTGCGAATGTTGTCTGAATGTCTTGAAAGGAACGATACCTTTCTCTTAACATCAGAAAGAATGCTTAGCCAAGCATCGACACGTTCTTCGCCAAATGGTCCGAAATAAAATACCCAGCCGTCAAAAGAAAAAGATATTGGTACAACGCGGATGATTTGTGCACCTGTTGTTTGCACCCATACTAAAAGCCACATTCGCATCACTGATTACAGGACTCGTGGGAGCTACTGCTTCACAAATGGCTCAAAGATAAAAAGATCAAGAAGATAAAAGGGGTCTCTGGGGTGAAAAGATGTCAGACGTGAGCTTTGGAATGTGATGGAAGGACGAAAACTGACTTTAGTGCCTTACAAACGATGGATGGAATTCCATCGATGGCAAGAACAACGGACCCGGCATTTACCTCCCAATCCTCATTTGATCGAGATGTCCCAGTTACAACACGAATTGTAATCGTTGATGTATCGCAGCGATTTGTCAGAAACGGAAAAATCGCAATGATTAAAGTCAATTTTTGCATCGACTTCAACTCTTTGTCCAGAAAGCTGTAGGCAAAACAACTCCACTGACTCTGAAAGATTTTAAGATCCTGATGAAAAGTCCATCACCACTGCCCACAGTGACCAAGACAGACGCAACCCCACTGATGCCTGAGGAAGGGGAGGCACAATAAGTCTTTCAAACGCCATCAGCAGCTCCCATCCATAACAAGATTGCAGAGTCCTTGTTGACCCCTTCTCCCCACACCTTAAAGAGAAGAAACCAAAGCTTGGGTTAAAAAGATGATGTCCACTTCTCCTTCGACAGAAGTGAAAAAGAAAGAAGGGAAACCAGAAGTTTAAAAGGAAAGCAAGACAAGAGCCATCCCATTAGCGCCACCACTACTACCCTTGACTTCTTCTCCCGTGGCACGTCGGACACATAAAGCAGTTTCCAAACCACCACCTCGTCCCGTCCAAAGCAGCATCAGTGAAGAGTGGGTGACTTATTATAAAACGTCCTGTTGGAGAATGTTTTAGACAGCATTTACTACGATCCAGGCCATAGCGCGGGTTACGGAAGATTTCAGAAATTGTATCCTGCTGCCAAAACCCGACTGAGAAGTGTCCGTTTACCTCAAGTGCAACGATGGTTACAAGAACAAGCCACGTACACCTTACACAAACCCATTCGAAAAAAATTTTCCAGAAATCACACCCATGTGGAGGGCATCGATCATCAATGTCAAGTCGATTTAGCTGATGTCTCTCATTTGGCTACCTACAATCGTGGCTGCAAATATTTGTTTTGTGTCATCGACGTCTTTTCCAAATTTGCTTGGGTCGTGCCATTGACTTCCAAATCGAGCACTGAGTTAGTGCGAGCCTTAAAACTGGTGTTGAAACAAAGTGGTCGCCACCGTCTTCGATGGCAAACCAACAAAGGCACCGAATTTCTGAGTCAAGCTTTCCAAAAAGAATTAAAGAAACGAGACATTTTCATTTTCTTTCACCACCGAGAATCCCGAAACCAAAGTCAGCATCGTGGAACGTTTTCAACGCACATTGAAAGAACACATGTGGAAATATTTTACGCATCAAGACACTCTTAAGTACGTCGACGTCCTACCGCACCTGGTCAAAGCGTACAATCAATCTTACCATCGGAGCATCGGATGTGCCCCCCCCCCCCCCCCCAGAAGTAACTCCCGACAACGAAGTGACCGTCTTTGAGCGCCTGTTTGGTACGTCCCCGACTGTGGCTGTCCCCAAGAAAGGTGAAGTGATGACAACGGGAGATTGGGTGCGCATTGGCAAAACCGAACGCACCTTTGACAAAGGTTACTTATCCAACTGGACCACATAATTGTTTCGTGTCACCGAACGTGTGCGTGGCCGTCATCCTGCCGTCTATAAATCGGAAGACATGAACGAAGAAGTGTTAAAAGGAACCTTTTACTGCCGAAGTTACAACGCGTGACCAAACAAGAAGACGAAGTCTACGATATCGAAAGCATTCCAGATCGAAGAACCCGTACAGTGGGAAAACGAAGTGTCAAAGAAGTCAAAGTGCGTTGGAAAGGATATCCTCCCAGTTTTCACTTTTGGATCGACGCTTCGCAAGTCATCGACTATAAAAAGAAGTGACCATCATGCCCTTCAATACAGCATCAACAACCACAGCAGTGACCACTCCTTCATCGAGTTCTTCTGTGCAAGATATACAAAAGCAACCCTTCTGGGTGTGGTGTGGAGAACGTGTGCCTAAAACGCAAATCGTCTTTTTCTGCCAAATCTTTGTGTTGTATTGTGTCATCGGTGCTGCCATGGCCAATTTGGGTTTGCAACAAGGAGACAAACAATTACGAAGCATTTTATTGAGCAATTGCATCGGACACCTTCTCCCCAATCCTTCCCTAAAATACTCTAACGGTAACAACGGCAGCCTTGAGACCAATGTCAGTCACCCTTCCAATAGTCACCACCAAAACAACAACAACAACAATCCTTTTTTAGACACTCTTCTGACCTCTAGTTACCCTTCGGACAGCAGAACTCTGGAAATATGAACAACCAATTTACTTAATGTTACCCTGTGACAGTTCCATGGATGTGTTTCCCCACAATACATTTTGCTGTTTCACGGCCAAGCTACCTCAGGCCATCCAATTGGATCACGAAGCCCATTGGGAAGTGGCTTTGGTCGAAATGATTCACCCTACACAAATCAAAAACATAATTCAAAATCAAAACACTTTTACGGTCGGAGTTTATGACGACCAAGTGCAAGAATACTTGAATCTGCGCGAAACTGTAGGTGCCATAATGAAAACTCAGGACCCCAAAACTAAACTGGACGTGTATCAGTTGACAATTCCTGCAGGCAATTATTTTAGCGGTCAACATCAGGAGAACACAACCGCTGATAGGTTTAATGCATTGTTTGGCAAAGCCTTGGACAAAACCAAACGAAGTGTCACGATCGAGTACCATAAAGTGGCTCGTCGCCTGCTGATGAACTTTTTCAGGGGAAAAAATGTTGGCCATTACATTTTGTCCTGAGCTGTTTGACATTTTGGGTGGAGACATCAAGATAATCAAGAAGAAAAGACATACCAGCCATTGCCAGCAACTTGGATTTTGCGAAGTATTTTCGATCCCCTGTAGAAATGAACCAAGAACTAAATTTGATCTTTGTATACTCCGATGTGGTGGAGTACAACGTGGTGGGACACACATCCATGCCGTTACTGCGTGTCATTCCTTTCAAAGTGGGTTCTGCCACGGCCACTGACTTTGGAAGGTGGAAACACCTATCACGTTCACTGCGAATTTGTACATCCTCACTATCTGGTCGTCAGTAAGTCGTATTCCGACAGTGTCAACATTACTATAAAAGGAGATCTGGGACAAAATATTCCATTCTCCAAAGGGAAAGTTACGGTGAAACTCCATTTTCGAAAACGATTCTCTAACGACTTGTAAGTCATGTATCCAGTGTACCTAGGAGTCGCTCGACAGCGAGGTCATGGTTTAGGAGATATGCTGAAATAGGCGTTTCGTTCGGTGGCCCCCGTTTTGAAATCGATGGTGACACGAGGATTGCAAACTTTGAAAGATGCCGCTTCGACGCAAAGCAAAGAATTTCTCGAAAATGTCATCGACAAACAAAACCCCAAAGAAGCCTTCTTGAGAGCAGGAAAAAATGTATTGACTCAAACTGGCAAAGACATTTTTGGCCGACGAAAAATTCCTGTAAATGCCCTAGACGCTGCCGAGTAAGGCATTCCCGCTTCCCTGACTCCACAGCAAGGACAAGGCAGAAAGAGAAGACGACGAAGACACCCTTCCAGAAGACTTCACACACCCAGAGCTAGAAAGACCAAGGAAAGAAGAACCGTCCGAGAATTAGACGTATTTGATTATTAAATCACAGAGAGAAAAAAGGATGCGCCGAGAGTCTTGTGCATGTTCTAGGTAGGAACTGGATCTGTTTGCCGTGCCACCCACTATGATGACGATGCAAGAATCCCAATGGGTAGAATTTCATCCCATCTCCTCTTTAAAAACCTCAACCCCGATCGAATTTGAAATCAAAGAACAGCCAAAAGATTACATCGATCTGAATAGCAGTTACATATACCTGAAAGTCAAAATGATCAAAACGGACGATACTATTCTAGATGGCAATGCCAGAGAAGCTCCAGTCAACAATTTCATGCATTCCTTGTTCAGCGAAGCGGTTTTATACTTGAATAACAAACTAGTCATCAGTAGCATGGATAATTACTCTTACCGAGCGTACCTGGAAAATTTCTAGACGTACGGAAAAAAGGCCAAGAACACTCATCTGGATGCTTGCGTCGTATGGAAACCTGACACAGCGGGCGAGGACAAGTTTAACGACACAGTCCTAACAGCAGATGACGATCCTCACAAGGTGTGCTTTAACGACCGTCGAAAGAAAATCCTGCAAGAACGTAGTTTAGAACTGATGGATCGTTTGCATTTGGACATGTGGTTGCAAGAAAAATATTTGCTGAACGTGGTGGATATCCGCCTGAGACTGAATCGTACCAGTACCGTTTTCCATTTGATGGCCAATGCCAACGAGTATAAAACCATCATCGAAGAAGCCAGACTCTACGTGTGTCATGTGGAAGTGTTACCTAAAGTGGGAAACGACATCAGTCACACTTTGAGCAGAACGACTGCCAAGTATCCGATACGACGCGTGGAAGTGAAAACATTCACCATTGCTGCTGAACTCCGATCCAAGATCGAAGATCATATGTTCCAAGGACAGTTACCCAAACGTTTAATCGTTGGCATCGTTAGCAATGCAGCCCTCAACGGAACCCACGATAAAAATGCCTTTGAGTTTAAGCACTACAGAGTGTCCAAGATCCAAGTCAGTCGCGATGGCAAGACCTTGTGTACCAGACCCTTCGAACCTAACTTTACCCAGAAGAATTGCTTGAGGTCGTACTTGTCCCTGTACAAGCTACCGGACAGCAAGGGACAAACATTTGTCACGGCATTTCGTACGACGATTATGCAGGAAGTTACGCATTGTGGGCTTTTGATTTCACTCTAGACCAAGGCAGCGACGAGGGACATTTCCACCCTATAAAATCTGGTCAGCTTCGTGTGGAACTTCCGTTCGCTACAGCTCTACCCGAGACGGTGAACGTCATCTTGTATACCGAATTTGATAATACGATAGAAGTCAACAGTTTGAGAGAAGTCATTCTAGACTTTTTGAAGCTATGGAAGACTCATATCCCTCTTTGAATGGTAGATAATCTTTGGAAATGGAATGAGAGGATATCGTGCAAGCAGAACTACTCATCAAACATGACAAAGACAAAGAGGACATGGTGATGTCTAGATGGCCAGAACAAGAAGAACATTTAGTTTCCTGTTTTGCCAAGGACCTGGCAAAAACCATTACAGGGTTGGCCAAGAAAGGTTGCTATGGATGTCAAAACAATCATCCCAGTCAAATTCAACGCGATAAATGTCTGATGATGAGTCAAGAAGAAAAATTGGAAGAGTATCTGGATGTCGCTTGGGGTCTCATCTCGGAAGAAGCAGTGTTGCATGAGTGGTATAAAGACTTGTGTGATCATTCCTACTCTCCATTGACTGCTCTAGAAATCCATCGCATCGAATCTCTCTTGGCTTAGAGTACGGAGAAGAAGCGAAAAGACGATTACTTGACAGAGATTTTCAAGCAAAAAGTCTGGAATGAATTGACGACTTATCATTACCTGTGAAAGAAGAAAAAAAATCAAAACAAAAATGAATACCTGGGAATTCATTCCCCTTTTGAAAAATAGTTTCCTACGCTGCTTAGTGGACTCCTGTCGTGTGCGCTAAAGAAGATCTTCGTCATTGCAAACCGAAAGACCATCAAGATTATGTCATCAACACGGACGACAGTTATCTCCCAGGAACCCACTGGGTAGCCGTCTACTTTCCCCACGATGCCTGTGTGGAGTATTTTGATTCGGATGGATTACTGCCTTTGGAAGACGACATCATCGACTTTATGAGAAGAAATGCCCAGACGACACAATTCAATAATGTGAAATTACAAGGCACATATTCCATGGTGTGTGAACAACATTGTGTGTATTTTCTTCATCAACGCAGTCTTGGATATACCTTAGAACATTTAGTGACTTATTTTGATCGTGACTCCTTGAAACGATGAAAAGCTAGATCGATGGTTTTGTGACCGTTGTGGATATCTCTTGTCTTTAGCTAGGAAACGTAGTGTATGTACATCAATGACCAAATGACCTCCATCAGTGGAAGTCTAACTTGACATCACAACGTTGTCAGCCTTGTCGAAAATGTGCTATTTTATATTGTATCAATTGTTATATTATGTGTACGATAATTGTTGGTTGAATAAAAATGTTATCTTTTGAAAAAGGATGGTTTGTGGTTTGTTTTCAAAAAATTTTGTTTTCATTATACATGCTCTTTGACTTCTCTCTATCCCTTACCATGAGATAAGCTATAGCGTTCCTACAAAATAAATCGTAGGGATGTTTTCTATCGCGTCCGCGCTTGAGCCCTACAAAACGGAGCGGTTTCCAGTCTGACCGTCCATGTTGACTCGTCAACCTATGAAGATGTGTTCAAGACTAACAAAGCTGAACAAAGCCCACGTGAATTTGCATCGTGTCAGGCAAAACCTGATACCCAAGTCTGATGAGACTGAAAATGTCAGGATGTTAAAAGTAGCCCAAGACCTGATAGAAGAGGTGTTTAAAGACGAAATCAAAAGGAGCAAGAAGGATGGACTGAGAAGTACAGACTTCAGAACAGCAGAGAGAACAACAGCAGCAACAGCAGGAGCCAGACAGAGGTTTTATGGACTGCCGTGTGGACACGAAAGAGTTCTCCTTCTTCTTGCGAAGAAGCAGACCCTACCCTGTGGAAAAGCCTGGACTCAGATGGGCACGCAACCTTAGACGGTAAGAGATTGTCATAACCCCCAACAAAACAGCCCTTTTCAGGGCTATCCCAAACAATCTAGGAAAGATATAGTAGTCAAATTGCCAAAATATTTGTCTCTTTTGTGTGTTGGCAGGTTAGAAAATAGAAGCGTGCCTATAAACACTTCGTTTCCCTGACTTGTAAGATAGTCTATGTGTTTTTATATGTATGAGTGATAATACAGTGTGTTTGTAGGAAAAAAGTGAACGTAAGTGTTTCTTTTAGGTCCGCGCGTTCCATGTTAGTGATGGTGGAGTGGGTATTAGTTTTTGTGTAAGGGGATGTTTTCTTTCACGTCCGCGTTTCAGGGATATAAACGAAGCGTTCGTCAGTCTGGCTACCCCAGCGTTCACTCGCTAACATTCAAGATGAGTAGAATCAGTAAACTGTTGGAACTCTAAATGCACCTGGAGTATGTCAGGTGCCTGCTGGAGGAGCTGACCATGGAGGCGGTCTATGAAAGTGCCAGAATAGAAGAGGAGGAGGAAAAAAAGAAGAAAGAAGAGGAGAAGGAAAAAAGACAGATCTTGTCTCACCTCATGATTAGACCTCTGTGTGAGGTCAAGCCTGAGGTGAGGACGGCAGCACCACCACCGATACGTCAACCACAGCCACAACCACTACCACCAGTACCAAAAGCCGCTGTCTCCCAGATGGAAAACTAGAACGAAGAGTTGGAGAGACAGCAGGAAGAGTGGGAGCCGCAGAGACCTCATCATCCCCGGCTCTGGCATAGGAGAAGATAGAGGGAACAAGTCTTCACTATCCCTCAAACGGAGGAATGGGATAGTGAAGAAACTCAACCCCCATCTGTATTCCCAAAAACAAGTGTCAATTGGGAGAATGACTGGAACCACCGTTGCGTGTGTGGTGCCAGGCCTGGGAGGTGCCAACATTAGCCAGGTGTATTTGGAGTTAACCAGATCTCTAGAAAAGAGAACTAATCGAGTTACCAAAAAATATTAGTGTGTGCGTGTTTTTGTTCGCGTGCGTGCGCGTACGAGTGTATGTATGTGTGCTTGCGCGTACGTTTGTGTGTGTTTGTGTATTTTTGTTTGTGTGTGTATGTGTGCGTGCGCCTACATTTGTGTGTGTATATGTATGTCTTCCCATAACAAACCCATAGTCCCTACACACTGATTGTGTGTTTTGTGTGAATGTGGAGTAGTGTGACTTTAAACACTAACTCCTTTGCTGATGTGATTGTAGGTAATGGTGTGTTTAAAAACATAAAAACTTTCCTTCTCCAACTATAGTGGTTCTTTTAGTTGAGGTCAACATTGTTGCCAGTGTCCAGTACCGTGACGTCACCCTTGTTCAATTTCCCTTGAGGCTAAACAGTCCTACCCTGTTCCATTTTCTGTTTGAGGCTATAGTGCAAACGGCCAAATTTAACATAGAAGTCTACGTGAGGCTATAAATCTTGAGGCTATATTCCAAACGACCAAATTTAACATAGAAGTGTACGTGAGGCCCTATCGTCCCCACTCATTACTAATATTGTTCTCTTGTAAATAATGCTTTTGATCCCTTGGTTCGAAAATATTCTCTATTTTTAACATTTCTTTACTTATTTTCACTTTGTATGCATCATTTTATTATTTACCAGTGAAGCACTCTAAATGCATATCCAAATCATATGTGTAGTGGGTATACGCTAAAATAAATGAATCTAAATCTGATTTATGTATATTAACAGCACAGTATTTTATATGAGTCTGGTTCATATGTTATTTGATGTAAATAAGTGATAGAGCAAATTCAGATCCATAAGTTGCATAATGATGCAGAAAGAGAAACCGTACAAGTTCTGAGAAACATACTTCCGAGTTCTATCCTCTAAATATGACTGACTTTATGCTACGAATGGAAATTGTTTGATGTGATTTAAAGAACAAATAACAATGTATCGGTCGGAAATGTTATTTCTTTACTAGGTGATAATGTCATTTAATGTTCAATTTTACATTTGTTTTTTTAAACTTAACCTTTTTGGCACTACATATCCACTTTTGTACTGAGATACCGTAACCGGACTGGCAAAAACAATCTTGCAAGGCACAGTGCGAGGGTGCAGAAGAAGAGGCAGACAGAAAAGTAGTGGACAGGCATGGGATTTGGAGAATCCCAAAGCGCAGTAGAGAACAGGGAAAGATGGAGAGAATTGGTTGTAAAGTCAACTGTGGTGTCCCAACGACCTCTTGGGTTAAGGGATTGATGACGATGATGATGATGTTGACCGTAACACATCACTACATACATACTTCAAAATTTGATTATTATTCAGTACATACATACATATCAGAGTGTGATGGGAATTTTTGGTATCACATAAAGATATGACAGAGTTAGTAAAATCAATACATTTGTTTCATGTTTTCTTTCAAATATCAAAAGAATTGCGCTCTGAATATTTAATACCATTACCACAAGATGATGAAGCACTTAATACACGAGGAAGAAAAAAGTAAAAGGAAAAGAATCTAAAACAATTTAAGATAATTTGTAATAACTTTATTAATTTCTTCACAATATTGATTGGCGACAGATTGCTGAAAAGACTATCTTGTTGATAATGGGCCCATATAACTTAAAACTGTAATTCAGTGATTGCAGAACCTACATTTGATGTTCTGGGTCTCACTTCAGGAATTGCTGAAGACGTTTTGAAAACACAAAGGTGAAAAGTATTGTATGAGATTTTAATAACCACGGTGGTGATTTGGGAACAAACATTTTTGCAATATTTTCGGCAGTAAGATTAGCTTTCTAAGTAGGGACGGATTCGTATGCCAAAAGGTAGAATGAACTTGGTTTCTGATTGAACATGGTTTGGTCTTTGGGCCTAAAACCTACATCATATACGGGGCTATGCGAATTAGAAAAATGGTTTGGTTGCATATAGCAGAGCCAATTTCATTTGACTGAAATAAAGTGACGGTTCATTTACTTCAACAGAGAGGCTTTCTGAACGTGATGTTCTAAATGTAGCCTGACAGAGTCTACGTTCCTGATCGTGAATTAGATCAAGCATTAGAGGAAGACCTCTGACCAGCTCCCTGATCTGTGCTTGTTGCAACTCGTATTAAATCCAGGTCTCTTTGACATTGCTGTAATAGCTTCATTGGACTTAAACATGTAAAACTGGGTTGCCGGACAATGGTATGGTCCAGTGGTTATTACTTTAGTTTCTTTGCTTGCTTATTTTGGGGATTGTTGGCTCGCTGGTTCAGGATGACGGTCAGAGGTTAGTTGAGAAGGTCAAAGGATAGTGGTAAAGGTTATATATCATGTGAACCGTAACTCGTCTTTATTTTAACTAATGACTGTTATAACCTATTTCACATCAGATGTTAGGAAGCATGGCAGGGAACATCATACTGAAGAGAGTTTGGCCAACACACGGATCTACTCGATTCCATTCGTGATTGGGAATGGTTCACATGACTCTCCGGCGTCCACGACACGAGCGAACATGCCATCATGGAAGTGCCTAATCATCATGGTGAATTTTTCTATGCAAAGACATTTTGCCACGATCTTCCAAAGGCCTCCACAGCCGACTGTGTCAAAGGCTTTTGTCGTGTACATGTAATTTCCATTGCATTTTTCCTAGCTTCTAACATCTGCCACAAGGATGGCATAAAGCAAAACCAACAAGAAACTTTATTTTTCCTCGCAGTTTTCTCTCACTTTCTCATCGCCCCTCCCTCTCTTTCTTAATGGCGTCACTAGGGGTGTGCAGGGGGTGAGGACCGCACCGGGTGACACCATCAGAGGGGGTGACGCCAAAATGACTGTCTATAAAAGTTTTGAATTTTTGTGCAGGAAGGAAGTCCATTGGGGTGATACCATGAGTTACCGCACTGGGTGACACCAACCCTAGTAACACCACTGCTCTGTCTCTGTCTGTCTGTCTGTCTGACTCTCTCTCTCTCTCTCTCTCTCTCTCTCTCTCTCTCTCTCTGTCATGTATATTTAATTTGTATTTGTTAGTTTTACTCCATGATTATGATAATGTATTTTAGACTTGAGCTTGTCCAAAATCAAGTCTATATTGTTATATTTCAGAGACACTGATGTTTTTATTTTGGTAAACAAATAACACATAGCTAATATTTTTATTAGAGTGTGGGTTACGTATTACGATCATTATCTTAGTATGAGTCAATGATATTATGTTTATCATGTTCTTTTGTTGTAATTTAAGTAACACACCTTGTCTAATTATAACTTAGATTGTTCTAGAAATGAGTTTTGGTCCTACATCCTGGTTCTTATTTTGTGCCTTAATCATTTTATAACCGTGTTTACTTCAGAAATTATTCCTGCAATAACGTCTGAAGCAAAAATCAGTCTTATTCTTGTGTTCAGCATTTGATTTGGGCTGGAATTATTTATTCAAATTATTATTCTCTGGAACTAGAAAATGTTCAATAATATTCTTGGACAGAGACATTAATTTAAAATTATAGTGAATTTAAAAAGGATATCGTGGGTTATATTTTTGTGTTCATCAAAACCTGTTGGCACATCATAACACTTCAGGCTATTGGTACATTAGTACATTTGAGACTATAGGAACATCAGCACCTTCAGCGTTGGATCTTATTTCGATCACAACTGGAACTTAATTAGAACTTTATTCATTGGTGAAACGTTTTGGATTTGGATTATTTGAGATAAAAATCCCATTACTGTAAGATCTTTTAAAATTTTCACTCTGTATTCAAGGGAAATAAATTATTTGTTGAAGTCTACAAAACATTTTGGTTTTCGCTCTTTTCTATTAAGACTATAGATTCGCAATACATTATATATATATATATATATATATATATATATATATATATATATATATATATATATATATATATATATATATATATATATATATATTCACAATTGAATGCCAAATCAAATGAAATGTTAAATAAATGACATCCGGTCACGGAGAAGACATGCAGACATGCATACATACATAGGTGCTTAGTTTCCATGATAAACTCATAATTGGCAAGATAGAAAAAGCTGTAAGAAAAAAACAACAACAATCCCCTCAAAATAAACAAACGCAACAACTATTTTATTAAATCAACATCAACAAAATAAATGTAAGAAAATAGCACATTGAGTAGCTTGTAGCTTTAATCTATTTTTTGGAAACAAAATAAAACAGAACAAAAACGAATAGAAAATATTATTCTGTGTCGATCGCGGCAGCAATGTGTTGGACAATATATGCTGCACAGGCTGAATACCATATAGCCGCACTGTACCAATATGTCGAAAATCAATTTTTGCATTTCTGATGGATCAATAAAGTCTGAAACGGTCGAAACTAATTCACTGTCGACGTGGCCGTCTCTTTCTGCGTGTACGATTATTATATCTATAGAGAATTGATGTAAAAATGGTCCTCATTACAGTCTCCTGTGTAAAACGGACCTCTTAATATCAACATACATGAGTAAATAGACAGACATTTCTTTCATAGCAAGATTCATTTTACAGATAAAACCTAGTTGTTATCGACATACGTATGTATGTATGTATGTATGTATGTATGTATGTATGTATGTATGTATGCATGCGTGCCTGTGTGTGCATGTATTTGTATATGTATATCTATATATATTTCTTTCTTAGATTCCGTTACTTGCATCAGCTAAATGCTTATAGAATGATATGTACTATACAAAGGTAATTGAAAGCAGGTCCAATATTTTCATCTAATGATATATTCTTACGGTTTTAACTAATTAGGTACTAGAATTTGTAAATCCTGACGCAATATTCAGCATTCCTTTTCTAAATTCTAATATTTTTCATTGAAGTGTTTCAGGATCACGTAATACACTAAATTTATTTTTCGTCTATTTGTTATTTTGATCCATCGTGATCTTGTACCAACCTGAATATGATTAACCTAACGTATATTTGTTGTAGTAGAACTAAAAACATACATACATACATACATACATACATACATACATACATACTTACATACATACATACATACATACATTTGTCTTGTAGTAAGAAAAACATTAGTTGTTACCATTTGTATACACCTTCCAATTCTTTCTTTTTATTTTGTCAGACTAGATACGGGTAATTTATTTAATTTATGAGCCACCAGGTTTAGATTTAATTATATCATAATTCTAAAACATAATCAAAAACACACATGAAAATCGATTTCGTTTGATTCCAAGCTTATTGTTAATCATGTAACAATACATGATTGATATACATATTCGCTGAGGCATTAGCAGTTCCAGACAAATATGTATAAAAAGGGGTTGGAGCCATATTATGCCAAGGAATATTTAGTCCCAAAATTTCCAAGAGATTATTTTTACGATTTTATGTATATATTTCATCTTGTAAGTGCTTTAGTTGACGATTTATTTCTCTTGTTTATTTTATCGGTTCTATGTTGTGTCTCATAATCTTGTAATATGTATAATCAGTGTTTTAATTAACCTGATGTAGTCTTTGCTGAAGAGGAAATGAAGTTAGTCAGTCACAGATACAAGCACGCTCGCACGCACATATGCATACAAACATATATACAAGCATACATTTGTCATGTAGAAAGAAATACATATATTGTTATACTTGTACAAATTTTCCATTTCCTTTTCTTTACTATTTCAAAGTTAATGTTAAGCACATAACAATATAGACGTACTAATATTTTTGAAGAATTTTCATCATCAAGCAAATGTTCAACGATCAGTGCCATGCTAAGAAAAATGCTAGTTAACTCCGACTACATTATTTGTATAATTGGATGTATTGAGATGTTTCGTTTGGTCAATACGGTAGCTGACACAGTACTACTCTTTTATTTTTGTCACTTTTCAGTTGCATTTCACGATCTTGTATTATCCTGATTTGATTAATCTGATGTAATCTCTGAAGAAGAGGAAATAAAATCATACATACATACATACATACATACATACATACATACATACATACGCACGCACGCACGTACGCACACACACATACATATATACATACATACATATATACATACATACATACATACATACATACATACATACATGAACGAGTGTTCTTTGTCTTGGACATTGTTGTTTATTATAAGGTTAGTTCAAGGATCAAAAGGAAAGTCCACGGGGTGAACAGGGCGTGTTCTTATCCGTCGTGGGGTTGACAGACAGCGAGAGGGACATTGTCCGCTAAGTTTGATTGGATCGGTCCACAGCGATATCCAATCAAAATTGAGATAGAGGGCGTGACTACAATTCAGACCCGAACGATACCTTCCGAAATAGTAAACAGTAATTTAATATTCACCTGGAAGGATCTCAGAACAATAGGGTTTACTCCGAGAAAGAAGCCACTCGTAATCTGGCGGCAGAACTTAGAGGTAGATTCTAAGGAAAGACAAAGCTTCGAAAAGGTCATTAAGTTATTTGCTCGATTTTTTGCTGAATATTACGGCATCATAATTGTAATTAATTTTAGTATGTACACTTAATTACTAGGATCGTTTAGTATGTAGAATTACCTTTGTAGTGTTTCATTTAAATGCTTATTTGAGAAATGGGCTTGAGCCTCCGTAGAGAATTATTAGATGCGAGGCGGAATTATGTAGATTGTTAGCTTGTGGTCATAATTAATTTTGTAATTCCCTATAGGTTACTTCGTAGTAAACCAGTGCATTTATTAATGCGTTATGTTAGAATTTACACATGCTTGAATTGTGAATTTGGAAACGTGGTTGAAGTATGTAAGATTAGTTACTATGGACGTATGCATATATCAGAGCATGAATATTTGAATATTTGCGCACTTTGTATGAGTTGTAAGGTAAAGAAGTGCGCCTGATGATTGTGATATTGTTTAGTATAACGGGATTAGGAATATGTACTGATGTGACAGAATTTATTAATGTATGTATGAGAAGTAATTGATACCGTACTGTATCATGACGTTTGTTTTACCATACAAGAATGTATGGGTATCTCGATGTGAACGAATGCGTGACGGAAGTAATTTCATTGCCGTTATTTGATGATAGGCTGTGTGTAGTGTGAAATGAGAGGGCTAAGGAAAAAGATTGTACCGTCCTTGTGTTTTTGCAGGAAGCTTTTAGGGGACAGAGAACTTCCGGTTCCATTGGGTCCCAAATCTTCAAGAGTTGGAGATGGAATTGAGACTGTAGCCGAGACAGTCGAAGTCGACAGAAGTGTAGTCAGTGGAGAGAAAGTGGAGGAGGAGGAGAAGGAGTCTAGAGAAAGTCGAGGAGGAGGAGAAGAAGGAATTTGGAGAGGTCGGGGAGGAAGACGAGAAGGAATTGTGAGAAATAAGAGAGAGAAAGGACACAACAGATGAGTAGAGATACAAGGACAGGTGGAAATCAATCTCCATTGCTAATCAAGTGATGCAATAGGCTTATTAAAGGATCGAGCGGAAGGAGTGTAACTGGAAATTGAGTCATTTGATTATTGAATTGTTACTAAATTGTTATTCATTGAATTTCAACTTTTTTTGTACATTTAACCATCTAACCGTCGGCATTGCTGACTGGGGGCTCGGAGAGTTACATCTATCTTTCACTAAATTTTAACTTCCAACAAAATAGAGCCTGGGTGGGAATTCAATAATAGTTTAAATGAAATATTGGGTGCACCCCACCCCAACCATATAGTTCGTCACACACCGCCTGTATAATAATCCGACTGTCGGGTCAACGTACACAAGCTGTGAACACAATTTATAAAATCATAGTTCACGCTTAATAATGAAATGGTAAATGCAGTGCAAGAGACCTCCAAGCGGTACATTCTTTGGCACAGATTAGGCCAGCTCACGTAAAAGATTCGTTTATGGTATTACTTTTTGTGAGCCTGACACCAAGAGTTAGCAATTTTCAAAGCTATGTAAGTGTAATACATATATAATATAATTTCAATAACAAATGACATCGTTATATATCACAATGTTGTAATCGTGGCTTTTCTTTTGAATATGGATTTTTGCATGCACGAGCAATGCGTGTGCCCAAAGCGAGCCCTATTCAAGTAACAGAAAATTTCAGCCGCTTCCCTTCCATTCCGATTTCGTATAATGTTAAACACACACACACACACACACACACACACACACACACACACACACACACGACAAACATTAGTTTACCCTTTCTTCGATTTCATGTATCCACTTGCTTTAAGATGCACCTTTGGGAGCAAACTGGCCTCAGAAATGGAACAGAAACGATCCATTGTTGCATTTATCGTCATTCTTCTAGTCGTTACATTTGCTTACCTCAGCACAAACACGAGGACATTTATTGGTGAGTTTTGCAGTGCATTGACATTTTTCATTGAAGAATACAAAATTATCCATTGTTATA
>JAECUM010031539.1:0-32686 GCA_016617855.1 Megalonaias nervosa | reverse complement strand
ACAGTATAATAAAAATAAAAAGAAGAAATATTTCTGTTACAGATGCTTGCAGGGTTTTTCTAAGAATGAGAAACTACAGGAACATCTTAAATACTGTGCCAACGTTCAAAGAATAACTATGCGCGGCGAAAAAGAAAAAGTCTTAAAATTTAAAAATTATGATCATAAGCTAAATATGCCTTTCGTTATTTATGCGGATTTTGAGTGCCTACTCGTTCCAGTAGCTGGCGCTGAAAATAATCCTAATAAATCGAGTAGAAGAAAAATACAGCAACATGTTCCTTGCGGAGTAGCTTATAAAATAGTTTGTTGCATCGACGATAAGTTTTCATGTCCAATAAAGTGATACAGAGGTGAATGCCCGGCGGTATGGTTGCTAAAAAATCTTATCGATGATGTTAATAAAATTTCTAACAAATTATTTAAGACAGCTCCAATGAAAATAACATCTAAGCAACAACTGGAATTTAATGAAGCGGTTAATTGTCATATTTGCGAAAAATCATTGCATGAACAAGGTTCAGGTGATAAAGTTCGTGATCACTGTCATTTAACTGGGCAATACAGAGCTGCAACTCATAATAATTGTAATTTAGAATTTCATGCACCAAAGTTTATACCTGTCGTTTTACATAATTTCCGTGGCTACGATAGTCATATCATTGTAGAAGCTTTCGGCAACGAGGAAATTAAATCTAAACTAAAACTAAATAATAAGATAAAATGTATTCCAAATAATTTTGAAAAGTATATGTCAGTTACTCTCGGAAAATTACGTTTCATTGATAGTCTGCAATTTATGGCAGCATCATTAGATGAGCTCGTAAAAGATTGTAGTAGTTTTAATAGTATGCGAAGTTGCTTTGGTGAAAACTATGTCGATCTGACAATAAAAGGTATATTTCTGTATGAATATCTCGACGACTGGAGCAGATTTGACGAAACTTCTCTACCTAGCAAAGACAAATTTTACTCGCAGCTAAAAGGCGCAGATGTGTCAGACGACAAGTACAAATATGCACAAAATATTTGGAATAAATTTAGTTGTAAAACATTTGGTGATTATCACGATATATATTTGAAAACAGATGTATTGCTACTAGCAGATGTTTTGAAAGTTTTCGTCGAGTAAGCTACAGCAATTATGGACTAGATCCTTGTTAGTATTATTCTGCACCCGGGCTGTCGTGGGACGCTCTACTAAAAACAAGCAAAATAGAATTAGATCTCTTGACAGATGTTGATATGTTTAATTTTACTGAAAAAGGTATCAGAGGCGGAATTAGTGTTATAACAAAAAAAAATATGCAGTAGCTAATAATAAATATCTAAAAAATTATGATAAAAATCTCCCGTCGAGTTATATTATTTATCTAGATTGTGTCAATTTGTACGGGTATGCAATGTCAGAGCCAATGCAATGCGGTGGATTTCATTGGATATCTCCAGATCAATTTCTTAAAGAAACTGAAAAAGATTTACCTAGAAAAATTAACAATGTCAGTTATTTTGTTGAAGTCGATCTAGATTACCCTAGTTCGTTACATCATCTACATAACGACTACCCATTTTGTGCAGAATCGATGATGATAGATTACAGTTCACTATCACCTGAAGAACGAGGTATGACAACAGCAAAAAATTCGATTGTTGATAAGTTAGTTCCAAATTTGCTAAATAACAGAAATTACGTGATACATTATAAAAAATTTAAAACAAGCAGTAGATGCTGGACTAATTCTGAGAAAAGTCCATCGTGTGCTAAAATTTAATCAGTCGAGGTGGATGGCAGATTATATTGACTTAAATACCAAACGTCGTGCTATTGCTAAGACCGACTTTGAGAAAAACTTTTTTAAGTTAATGAATAACTCAGTTTTTGGAAAGACAATGGAGAACATTAGAAAAATAGTTTCGATGGAAATTGTAAATGATATAAATCGCAGAAATAAATTAGTTAACGATGATGGTTTTGTCAGCATGAAAATATTTAATGAAAATCTTGTTGTAATACAACGACGAAAGATAAATTTAAAGTTAAATAAACCAATATATGTTGGTGCAGCTGTACTTGATATATCAAAGTGGCTAATGTACGACTTTCACTATAATTTTACCAAAAAGCAGTGGCCAGATTCAGAGTTGCTATTTACTGATACAGATTCGCTAGTTTATAATATAAAATGTGAAGATGTCTATGAGGATATTTATAAACGCCGTGACTTATTTGATTTATCAGATTATCCGACTAGTAGTGGATTTAATGATAATACGAATAAAAAAGTTATTGGTAAAATGAAAGATGAGTTTATGTTTGTGCCGGTGAGAGAGTTTGTTGGACTTCGAAGTAAAATGTATGCCGTAATTCTCGACGATAATAAACTGACAAAGAAAGCAAAAGGTATTCCTCGTGGATATGTGAAGAAATGTATGAAAGTTAACGATTTTAAAACCGCACTAAACAATAATGTCAGTTTTATTAAGACAAATGTAATCCGTACAAATCTTCACAAGCTCAGACAGATACGATTATTAAACGTGGACTTAGCAATTTTGATGATAAAAGATATTGCAAAAATGGAATTAATACTTTAGCACTTGGGCATTACATCAGTAATCCAGATGATTTTTACTCAAATTGAATCCCTGCTTGTGAACGTAAAATTTCCATTTTACGACTAAATTTCCAGTATCGGTTTAACTGTGTTCCTTTAGAAGGGAGATAATGCCGTTACAGCTTGTTTAAAAATAGTACCTGGATTGTCGAATATAGGTTGGTACGAATGCACTGTATAAGACCGTATTGTTTTTCAGACTGTCTGTAATAAAGCGCTGCTGTAGAATCTGTTAAGTGATTTCCAGGCTTATTAGTGAGGACCGTTTTGTCTGTTAAGTGATTTCCAGGCGTATGTCTGTCTGTCTGTTTCAATGTAAGAATCTAAAGCCGTATTGAAACGGAATTCCCTGAATCTTAACATTATGTATAGGGCTTGGTAAAAACCCACCTATTGATTTTTCAGACTGCAGAGTCTTCTGCCTATAATGTACACAGCCGCTGTATTAAAGCTTTCGTTTTTCTGTATAAATAGACGGTAATGTACACAGCCGCTGTATTAAAGCTTTCGATTTTCTATACAAATAGATGTAATATATGTTATATTTCGTTTTTCTGTATAAATGTAAGATTTCAGATTTAATTTATATTAACGTTTTTAAGAATCAGAAAAATGAAATGCTTTTCACAATCAGGTAACTGGTAAGTATATAGTAATTTCTCGAATATATATATATATATATATATATATATATATATATATATATATATATATATATATATATATATAACAGGATTTCATAGCTCAGTGCAGGAACGTTGGCTTCTCGTACTGAAGGTTTGTGGTTCGATTCCTGTAACAGGCAGATGTCGGTGGGTAGGTTCTGGATTACCAATTTTTCTAAAAGATGGTGGGCTCCGCAGCAGCTATAAGGTTTCATATAATCTCTCATCAAGTTGAACAACGTGGTGAGTGCGTTTTGCACTTACCCCGGGGTTTAATTTGGTGGGGGGTTATATGAAATCGTAATGCCTAGACAGTCCTCTAAATCTCTAAAGTTTCGTTTCGTTTAGTGATTCGCTGTGGGATGTGTCTATACAAGGAGCTCCCTAAAATAACCAGTAGCATGTGTGAGCTCTCTACCTCATTTGAAGAGTACCCAAAAAGAAACATTCAGAAAGAATGTTGCCAAAAAGAAACTTTGTTGGGTGCCAATAACGGTCACAAGAAAGACATCATCATGCAAAAAAAAAGAGGACCCCTCAAAGAAACAAAGGCAATAAAGGGACCTTAATGGAATGGTAACCGCTTATGATGCTACTGGTTATTTTTGATATTTTGTATATAGTATATTTTTATTGTAGACTTAAAGTATTTCTGCTACATAAAATTGTTTGCAGTTGGAGATCTGGTTCAGGACCCGCATTTGGTTTAGGATCAGTTTACTGAAATTTGGATGAGGGTGGTTTTTTGTGGAGATTGGTCTCTGAGGTGGTGAAAAAATGTCAGAATACATTTATTTTAAAGGGGTGGACTATCACCAGAAAAGTGTCCTAAATGGTCTTAATATATTTGTTTTGGAGTTCTGGTCCAGAATACGTTTTTAGTTTAAGATCAGCCTCTTAGTATACTACTTATATCGCTGAGTAACATATATAATATCGGTGTTTTGTGTCTACCTGGAGAAAATATCCGAGGTGGATTTGTTTATTTGTCTAGCATCACATCATCGTATACTATGAGATATATCCCAGTTAAGATCATCGACCGACTGAGCCTCATAGATATCAATAATAAAGTCAATTATAGCATTGCCGTCCTCGTCCAACGTCTTTGCATTATCGTTAAAATCCGTTAACATCGTAGAATCGTTGGTCATCTGCATATGGTGCCACTAAATATAACGTATCCCACTTAAGTCATCTCATTGTCATGTTGAGTAATAATTGAGTCTTTCCAGACCCAGATGGCCCTATTATAATTGCTTGAATAGAGTTTGGCAATGCTGCACGGTGGTTGACGGGTTCTATTTCTCGCGTCGCTGAGAAGTTAATGACATCCATATTAATAACAAATATAACGAATACTGTAAGTTTATATCGTGCTCGGTGCAAGGGATTTACTGGTACCAGTGAATTAGGAACAATAGCTACAAGAAATAAAAGGCGTGCACTTACAGGGAAGTGTTTGAAATGTAGCACTAAAAAATACCATTTTATTTCGTTTCGTGAGAAGCCGGGTGGTGATATTGGAAAATTACGTGAGACTCCATGGGCTAAGTATCCTGACGAAAAACATCTTCCTGGGTATATTTATTGTAGTCCTGGAACCCGAATTGATATTCAACTCGATGAGCGAAATCAACACAAACCAGGAGAGTCTCCAGTAAATCCGATTGATCAGGCGTGTCATGTTCATGATGTCGCGTATAAAGTCCAGATTTACAACAGCGACATATCGCAGTCCTGAAGTTAATACACAGGATAAAGTCAGTAAAATAAAAATCTGCGAGAATCACTAGCTAATTGGCTGGTAAGATCTGCGATGAAAGGTAAATTAGTTTTAGGGGCTGGGTAATTAATCGGCCGATAATTATATTAATAATAATGGAGTCCTTTTATTATAGCCCAAAGGGATACTGGAGAGGTGGGGCTGGTATTAGCAAACTTGCTGACACTGTCAGGGTTAGGACGACAGGCAATATTGCAAATTTACCGACCACCCCCTAAACAAATTCAATATGGGCATTTTGATGCCAGTACCCTCCATGAAGTTTATCAGGCCGATATTTTGTTTTTACCCCATGATACTATTAAAACATGTTGACGTCAATCACGCACGTATAAATATGCATTAACTGTTCTTGATGCTGCAAGTAGATACAAAGAAGCAGAGCCGTTATCAGCTAAAATAGCGACCGAAGTTGCCTTTGTGTTTGAACGAATTTATCGATGAGGGCCCTTGCAATAGCACCAGTTATTACAGGTTGATTATAGCAAAGAATTTCTTGGTGCAGTAACGTCGATGATGAAACAACATAACGTCAAAGTCAGACGAGGGTATCCTGCGTTGCATCGTGATCAGGCAGTCGTTGAACGATTTAATCAAACACTTGCTGGACGATTGTTTGGATATCAATACGCTCAAGAAATTTTCACCAACTCAAGATCTCGTGAATGGATTACAAGACTACCAAGTGTGATAGCCGCATTAAATAGCGAAAATACATGTGAAATTTATATGAAATTCATCAATGCAATCACGGAAAAACGCATAACAGTACGACGACATGACACTTTTTCAAAACAACTTGTACTAGGTAACAATGTGACTGTCCGATATTTATATGAGCCTGGGGAGCTTGGAGATTGGGGGGGGGGTAAAAAAAATGAGCGACTGATCCGTTCTGGAGTGTAACCGCCTATAAAATTTTTAGCATGGTAAGATCCACGGGTAGATTTGCAATCTATTAGATTAGATTAGATTCAACTGTCTCTCAGCTTGGATTTGTCCGTGAACAGTTACAAGTAATTCCTGAAGATACTCAATTACCACAGCCTTCCCGAAAGTGAAGATTTACTGACACCCCCTCCAACAAGGAGCTAGCGCCCCTACGTGGATTAGAGTCAGGACAGGTCAGCATAACATATTCATGTGTATGGCCACGATTACTATTAATTCTATCCACGGTAAATTGTCTTGGATTATTATTCGAATACTGCTGATAACATCACTGTGTTACAGGTCGCACAATGATTATTTCATTGTTGCTATAACATCATAATTATCGACACATCAAGATCAAACTCACGCTTGTTTTATGTCACTTTGTTGATACCCAGCTAATTTTTCCCTTATATCATCGCCATTGCCCTGAGTTTGACCTTCGTTGGATTTATCCTAAATAAATTCAGGGATAACCCTGCGTAGTTGAGACATTTGTGTCACTTTTGATACTGCAAAGTAAACTAAATTTGACCATTCGATACGGTCATCGATAATCTTAATCGTAGTATCAGAAATAGTTAATCCCTAGGAAGAACTAGTTATGGTGTACTATAGGGTCCAGCACGATCCTGTAGCCGCTAGTGCTTTCTCAACTGCACCCGTATCGACGACAATAATATCATTCAATACAAGTTTTTGTTTCTCATTTGTCCCAGGAATCGATACATCAATATTTTGTTTATGTGTATCTGCTGTGAAATAACACAATGGGACACGTAGAAGTAAATCAGAAACACATTTCCTTGATGCATCTATCAAGTCACTAGAATACCATAGCTTCCAGAAATCCTCGTTTGTTGTTTCTGGAATTGCTTTACGCATTATCGACAACTGAATCTTATCCGGCTCTAGTCGTATTAATGTTTAAAATTCTTTCAACGACTCATCGATTGCCCTTTGGTCCTCTAGCATTTCCTTCATAATAATCGGCAGATTCTTTTAACCAACAGTGTGGAGATTCGCCGACAAAGAGGGGGGTGGGGGTGAGTGCGTGATCGCCGCACATGATAATGGCTGTACTTTTCGTCAACAACCACTGAAGAAACATCTTTAACAAGTCCACCGATACAGTGCATATCTCATCCCAGATAATAATCTTAGGAATATAATTCTCCCCACCCGTTCTGGGATCCAGGCTTCTCCCTTCCATCGAAAGAAACTGTGATAGGTATGTGACTTAACACCTCGTTGTTTCTTTCTCTGGCGAACCAGTCCATTAAGACAAACAGTTTTATGCCTAGCAACAGGGTCATGTACAGGTGGCGCTGAGGACTGCTGTGACAACCTTGAGTTCCTGTAATATTCAGGTAGCGGCTTATAATCTGTAGATTCCGAATAATCAGGTATCATCTCATTCTTGACTCGTCAACTACCCCATGGAACGCTAGCGTTCTCAGGAGCATCTCCTGCACTTATATCACATTCATCTAACAAATCCAATATTTCTTTTATTGATATAAAATGAATCTGTGGCGACTCTAACCGCTATATCAGGAAATCTGTTTATCATTGATATCAGATTTATACTCACATACGCTAAAATCGAAGATCGTAAATGAATATATTGTGGTGAATTCCCATCATAATAACACACAATAGCACCCAGCTTAGTTCCATCGTTCAAGAATACACTCTCTGTGTACGCAAGTGTGCCTTTGCTTGTTGTATCTTTGATTATAAAATCAAGTTCAGCCTCGTCGATAGTTAATCCTGTACAACTTATTCGATGATGTGATGTGGATCCTTGTGTAAATTTACCAATGATTTTCTGCCCAAAACCTTTGCAAGTGACATCTCAATACCGCTGTTGTCACTTCCAGCTGCTAGCATCTGGGGTTCTGGCATCCACACTTGTTTCTGTGGTCGATACAATATATTGCCTCACTCTCTGTCAGCTATAACAATATCGCCGCATCAAGCATATATCGTAATAATACTATTGGACCCCACCCACGTTCATAATCGTTGGGGTTTATCGCCTAATTAGGTTTATTAAAATGTCGGGTAAACCATGCCAAAATAACAGGACGAATTCGATTAGCAAATTCAAATGACTCAACGAATACAAATGTCATGTCGAAGTTAGGTAGGGGTCCATTTATCGATACCCTAGTCATCACATGGGTAGGATGCCAAAATCGTTTAAAACACGGGGCACACTCGCCCATCCCAATAAAACTTCCAGGGTAACACGCAACGAGATAATTTCGTTGAAATCATATTTGGTATTCCACGACTCTCCATGCCCATACGCGACACACGATCGTTGAATATCCTCAAGAAATTCTTTCGACGTTGGTCTCCATGAATTTTTCTTCTGGGCAAAATGAGCGACCACAAACGGAACAGTAAAACACATACTCAGTAATCGTTCTATCTCTTCGTTGTGGACGGTATATTTTCCTGCAACTCAGTCATCGTTGTTTTGAAACGATTCCGCACGATAAAGATCCCCGAATGGTCGCATAAATTGATCAAGTCGTCGTTTCTCATTATCACTCTGAAAGAACCACACAGACACTGGATCGGTTTTACTGATCTCACGAATATATTCAAATATATCCCCTCAGTGCTGCTGCAAGCCTTCTCAGAGACAAGGGGGACATATCTAACTCGTTTATCTCGTGGAAATATTGTTAAACTTGAGGTCAATTAGTGATATGGTTGTGTTGACTCCGACTAACCAGTTCGCCAGAGAGATCAAACAATATTAGGTCCCTTAACAGGACATATATTGAAACATATCCTTCTGCTTTGGTGATAGACCTTTTACATCAATAACACATTTTTATTATCCTATTTTATGACATTGTGTGCTTGTGTGAAAAATATCCATTTCTGTCGATAATTTATTGGATATGCACATTTTAAAACAATGATAAACATTATAGTTACGATTTTGTCAGGCTTGATATGCCTTTCTAATTTGAAACAAATTTGACATTTCTCTCCCAATTATCAGTCATACATTAGATTATATGCTGCAAATCGGATATTTTTTCTTTCTAGTAATTTATGCAGCAAACACCCCTACAACAATAGTACACATTTTTGTTATCACTTGGTATGACTTTGTCAGGTTTTGTGTACTTTTGTTATTCTTTGTCAAACATCGACAGATTTGTTGAGGTTATCGACAAGTTTGGTAACTCGATAGGGGCTTCATAAAGATAAAATATTTTATTTCCATGGTTTATCCAATTAAGACATTTTTTGATGAACATTTCAATATGATTTTTTCTGACTTTATTTTTACTTAAATTCGGAATTTATCTCCCAATGCATGGTCAGTTATGTTGAACCCTAGTCTTCTGGTTTCGTTGATTATTCATCAAGCTCATATTTCAAATTTGAATATTACTTAGTATAACTTTCTCTGGTTTTGTGTGCCATTTTTTATGCTTTCTCCAATAACAACAATCATATTATCTAGCGGAGTTGACATAAAATTGATAACTCATTAGGCTCTATATTAAAGAATTGTATTTTTGATAATCAGTCAGACTAACAGTTGATAAAATAATATCAATAATTTCAAATATGATTTTTTCCGACTTTGCTATGACATTATCATTGTTTGAATTTACAATTTGTCTCCCTATTTTCGGTCATTTTTAATTCGGCATAATTATGTTGAAAACTACTCTTTCAGTTTGGTTAATTTATTATTAAGACTTTGCATGACTCTCAGGATTTGTGTGGCTTTGTGAGGCTTAGGACCGTGTCAAGTTGAAGGTTATGACATGATAACTAACAAGGCAAGTGAAATATTACAGAGAAATACAACAGAACACACAAATCTGTTTTATTTTATTCCTGTTTTTGCAAACATAATAGTTTAAAGGAACAGATTCCATCTATTAAAAGCTTGATTTCAGTGTAGAGCATAGTATATAATATGATATTTCCATGTAACCAAAACTGACTAGTTATTTGAAATCATTACATTTTGTGTTCTGCATTGTACTAAATTGAATAAATTGAAAATGACAACAAAAGATTCCTTGATTTATGGTGGCATTAATCGATCAGGATTTAGACAAAGATGGTGAGATGATCAAATTGTTTCCAGTTAAGTACAGATATACTAATCAAAGAAAGTACTAAAGTGGATGATGCAATCTTAAAAAAGAAAACAATTAGTACAATATTTCATCTTTCAAAAGTGATACCACAACCATCCATGTTACTCTGTCATATTTTTATGATAATTAATACAAAGTTCAGAAAAGTATAGACCTGATATTCTGGTTTGTGAGCTCACAGCTGGGATTGTTTGTTATTCCAGAAGCAAACAGATTCTTACAACTTTAGATTTATTCTACTTCTCCTTAGAATTGTATTAACTTTATGTCTCTTTGGAGTTGGAGAGTTGGAAAGATCATTACTGGCAGGTCATTTATGTGAGACAGAAAAGAAACTATTCTTCTCTATGCCAATGTCTGACAATCATTGAAAAGTTAGAGGCTTTTATCTCATAGTTTACTGAAACGATTTTTTTTTTAAAATATAAAAATGACTTATAACCACTGATGATAAAAAGTTATGATTATAAAGTTCAACACTTAACTGGCTCACAATTGTTTTCTAGTCCAGATCTTCCCTTTTAAGGTTTTAATTTTGCTGACTGCTCTCCACTTTTCATCCAATCTACGTCCATGCAGTGGCGAAAGTATCTTAGTTGGACATACGATACATTTCAGAGTTTCATATTTCTTAGACAGCATTTAGTTTTCTTTTAGCTTTTGAAGAAAATTTGGATTTCGGCTAATTCGTGACTAAATGCATGTACTAAACATCCCCCCCCCCCCCGATTTATTCATCTTGTGCACACACATATACAATGTTCTCATAATTACATTATCTCCTCAACTCCCGCATCTCTCTCTCTCTCTCTCTCTCTCTCTCTCTCTCTCTCTCTCTCTCTGCCAGAACTAAACTTAGCAATAAATACAAAGGCTGTGAACTACATTGCATCCTTTTGATTGAAAACATAGAATCCCCCATGCCAATACAGCGACCGTATTTCAGTAGGAAACTCTCGTTTGTTTTAAAACTCCAAGAAGTTTGCAATGTTTGGGAGCCCGTGTGACAATCAGATTAGAAAGTATAAATTGAATGAAAGGACTAAGTTTTGCGCATTTGTTATATCGCTGATGCTGTTTATTTCTTAAATCGGGGTCATAAATAAACGGGAATGTGTGAGGATACCATAATCATCTTCTTCAAGCTGAACATTTTGAGTGTAGCAAGCGAAATCTCACAAAATGGAAATATCAACTCATCACACATCATGCGTTCTATCCAGTTCCACCAACAACTAACGCATGATGTGTGATGAGCTCAATATGTTAATATTTCCAAAACAAGTTGAAAACTGCCGAGGAGACATTTCTCTCCATTCACCTAAAAATAGATTATTAGCATGAGATAATTTTAAGAATTAATATCTCGGTCTGTCCAAAACTAGCTTGTTAGAGTGGTGCAATTTTAATAGAGGGTATCTATGTCCGTCTATCCCCAAATAGCTTATTAGCATGGGGTAGTGTTAGTAGGGGCCATCTCTGTCTGTCCAAATGTAGCTTTAAGTGGGAACATCTCTGAATGTTCAAAACTATCTTGTTCGCATGGGGTAACCTTAAGTGTAGGCATCTCTGTCCAACCATTCATATATAGCTCGTTAGCATGGGGTAATTCTAATTACTATAAAGATCTGAGATCTATACTAAGTGAAGTTACTTTCAAATGCTCCAGTCTTTTTTGTTATTTTTAAGTGTGCTATTTGTTAAGATGCAGATGCATTCTACGTGCACACCGTACCACATGCAAAAACATATCTTGCCAGTCTTCATTTCTATCAGGGTTCTAACATGGTTTTGAAATAATTCTTTACATTTGCATTAAAATAATAAGTAAATTACTCCCCTTTTGTTCTAATGCCGTTTTTCAAACATATCTTTAGGATATATTTCTTTAGTGAATCATGCAATGTCACTAATACAATTTACTATTACTGTTTCAGCAACATTTAGAACGTGACGCGCATTGAGATTTAGAAAGTGATATTGCAAACAAAAAGTCAGCTTTTTGTTTGCTGTTTTGTTTGTTTGTTTCTTGGAGGGGCAGGTTTCACAACACATTCCTCATTCATTTTGTATGCCCATCGTAAGTATAAGGCGGCATATGACTTCCCAATGACCGTTCTCCACTTCTGCCTGTCCATCCCAATTGGCTTGTTAGCACATTTACTCAAACAGTACAAAAAGTGCTCTACATGAACAAATCAGGGTGCCCGCACAGCACTTCAGTAGGGCATGACAGAAATGAGAAGGAATATAAAATACTCTTCTTTCAGATGATTTTGATTTTTAAAAAATTGTAAAATGTCACCGCCAGAAATTATGGTGCAAATTCAGAACATTTTAAAAAAATTCATTGCACTAATTCAGAAGTTAACAGTATCTGTATCAATTTGGGACAAATTACGCGCAAGTGGTTGGATTTTGCCGTCAAGAAATTTATAAGGAAATAATCTCGACACATTTTGGCAGAAAATGATAGAATATTTTATGAGAGAAGTAACAACTTTAGGTAATCTTAACACAATAGAAATACATACAGCGTTATCTGGGTATTGCTTGATTTGGCTTAACTATAACGTTATCTAGGTATCACTTGATTTGAGTTAACTATAACTTTATCTATGTATTACTTGATTTGTATGAACCTTTCTCTTATAGATACACATGAAATGTACAAAACAGCACCCTGCATTCATCTGCCTAAACTTTTCAAATAAATTCGTATCAGCAAATGTATCATTTCTTCCATTATTTCCCTTTAGGGGGTCGTGTGTGCGTTTGAATCTGATATATGTTTAATTGTTGTTCCTGTGGGGCTTTTGTTGCCACGGGAAGGGGAGTTTTCGGGGATGGGAGTGGAAGAAGGGAACTTTCTTCACCCACTAAGGTCATTAAAAATAATTATCAATACCATTACTATGTACAGCATCTTGCAGAAAATATGTTTCCATAGATACCGATTGCAGGTAGACCTGACTAGATTCTGGAACAAAACGAAAATCTATAATGATGCAAAATTCTACAGTTAAATAGGCAGTATCTAATTCAAATGAAAATCTCTGACAAGCAACGAAATAAACTGTTTAATCCTAGGTGTTGGAAAGAAAATAAAACAAAAACTAAAACAATTTTTTTCATTACATCTAATAGGCGGAGAACACTGACGGTACAAAATAAAAATTCAGTGTCCTATATACCATTAATATGGGCCTTAAGGTCAATGATACGGTACCAAATTAATTATTAATGATAAAATACAAAATACACCTATATTGTATAGATCTAGTAATATCCACAAAGAATGACAAAATGTACAATATAATGATATTGTATAAACATCTAGTGATATAGATATTATGATAAATTCAGATCCTTCATTCTTGTGTGCTTACCAGCTGAAGATATGCAGGATAACGCGACACGCGTTTGCAGCACCATTGGAAGCTTGAGATGACCTGTATTTATATATCCTGATCATTCAAAAGGTTGCCTTTATTATTCTCACTACTCAAAAGGCTGCGTTTGTACATTTCTTATCACTCAGAAGCCTGACTTCCTTTCTTTAGATCAATCAAATGGCTGCATTTGTACATTTCATGTACGATTTTTTGGTCTGGACTAATATGTTACTAGATATGTTTTATTGAGTATTATGACACGTAGTACCGGATCTTTCATCAAAAACATATTTTAAACTCTTTAAATTCCTAATTTGTGTACAGAGAAAAAAAATATATTTTTTTTGAGACAAAATTGTCTTTTCTATGAATCGAGCATTACTGCATTTGTAATATCCACAATCGCTAACACAATTAGATCACATTCAAAGGCTATTCTACATGAAGCAATAGGGGTTTTCAGACCTTTTGCAACCGTACCAAATTAACAGAATGTACCTCAGAGACTACGAAAGGATTAACACTGGTTTTACGAAGAAGCAATGAATGCACCCTTAATTTCTTTGGATTCGTCAATGTTACATGTGAGACCGTGATATTGCATGAATTGAAAATAAATACTGCATTTATTCAAAGGATGTTTCACCTATCGCAAAGTGTAACAAACAAATCTTCAAGATCCTTAAAAATTATATTTTCATTGCGAAAATGAATAAACAATTACCGCATTAGCGGGCAATTTGTGCACTATATGTAACAACTGAATAGAATTCTGAGAAAAAGGATATCTCTAAATGCCATAAATAGGTCCTTTGTTAAAACTAGCGTATACTATCCAGTTACAGTTTCATTAATCGATTAAAATTTATATTCTACCAACGTATCTATGCCTCTAAGGAATTCTCTCATTGTATTATAGGAAAACGAACCATCCTATCCTTAATCTCAATGCCAATGAACATTATTTGATGATGACCAGGACTCATTGTCCATAATTGGTTCTAGCAATGCCAAGGATGTTCCTCTTGAAGACTCAGATGTCGACAGTTACAGCACGGATGAGATTAATATAGATAGCTCTGGCAGCCTAAGTGATTAGAGCTTCCAGTCTCGGATTTTATATTAGATTCAATAATTAAAAACATGTCATAGGTTGTCGGTCATTTTAGTTCTTATTTACCTGCTGTTTTCAAATTAGCATTGTGAACTAATACCAGTGGTTATATATAATGTGTTGGATTTTGTGCATAATTATTCATGCATACAAATCTGAATTATTTCAACAAAAGTGGCACATGACATATAATTATCATTCTCTGCCAAACGGTCGTGCAAATCGCCAAGAGAATTTAGTTCAAAATGTTTCATAACATTTATTTTCTTTGCATACTAGTAATCCACAGCACTTATTCCTGATTGAAACTGCTTAATAAGGAGTAGTTTAGTTTCGTTACATCTTTCAAAAGGATCCACGTATTCCTATGAATCAAAATAGCTCCTCAAACTCAGGTTTCCATTCTTTCAAAAGGACCCACATATTCCTATGAATCAAAATAGTTCAAAAAACTCAGGTTTCCATTCTTCTTTCACAAGGCGATCGACGGATTACATCGACAGCTATAAAACAAATTCATATATTTCTTTCAAACTACCCTTTTGTTGTTTCTATTTATCTTTCAGATGTAAAATTCGTACAAAACAAAATATATTTATCGTCCTTATTTTCTTATTTTAGCACTAGCAATACTACTTGATATGGATTTTTTAATGAAGATTTTGATATTCAGACGATAATCATATCCACAAACAATTAATTTAATAGTGGAATATATTTTAGATGTCTATAAATAAAATCTCACTGTACATGTACGACTGTTCTGTATTTGAGAGCTCAGTGATCATGGCCTCTCACTTTGCAGTTTCCAACGGAAAAGCTGCTTCATCAATTTCATCACCAGCGTCACCAACATATCTGCTTGATACGAATAACCTGCATTAAGGCTCACAAGTCAAAGCTTTAACTCAATTAAGTAGTTATAAATTTAATAGCAGAATCCTCTGCTGACATTATTTCTACCATTTTTGTCCCATGATGTTGCATAATCGTTTGTGATTTTGTACTTTTTATTCTTAGCTAATGTTTCTTTTTTTTTTTTTTTGTTTTTTTGTTCTTTTTTTTTTAAATCACACCAAACATTGCTTATAACATTATTTTCTTCACTTTTAAAAATTTTTTATTTAACTTTGTTGTAATGAGTTTTCTTCCAATATAAATAAATGTAAACTTCAAATACAAAGTTTTGGAATTAGTTATGCAAAACAATCATTATATACATATATCTGCCCAAAAAGGGCATAATCTTTCAACATATGATAATAATTTTATACCTGCGAATATTTTCCATTGCGGGAAAACTTCCTTTGTGAACATACATAGCAAGCTAACACTGTATGAAGAGTTCAAATAATCTATTTAGTACTGACAACTCAGAAGGTTTCTTATTATAAAATTTGATCAGTTAATCGAATTTAACTCTCCGTTTAGTTCTTGTTGAAAAATATATTTGCAACCTCTGCTTAAATATAATGGAAAAGAGTTTATTATCACGCACCCATTGATTAACAAAAAAACTTCTCACATTCAATATGAAAATAGTAGATTCTTAACTTTATTTACCCAACAGTCATAGTATTCATCCCGTGTCAATTGTAGATTACAGCCATATTTTTGGGATCTATCAGCAATCAGCTTTAATAATTTTAGTCCGTACTTAAGAATTCTTATATATCTTACTATTGTAATTGGCTTTCTACACAACACATTATAGATAAATGCGTTGGGTGCGTGTTTTGTAATACCAATATTATATTTGCAAAATGACATGTACAGCTTCAATGTTATTTGCCCTGTAGAAACCCCAGACTACCGACCTAACAATTTAAATTAGTGCTATTTTAGTTTCAAATATTTAGAATAAAACCTTTTTAGACATTTTACCAATCCGACTGAGTCTAGTCTTCAAACTATAAAGTGACTGTGCCGCCTGTGCTGCTAGTGACTTTTGACATACATGCCATGAACTTTAGGAAGAGAATACAAAAGCAAAGATATCTATAATAAGATACCGTCTCTATCACGCAATCACCACAATACCAATTTTCATAACTTATCAGATATCACCGTTTCGAAAAAATACAGTTTTAATTTTTATCTGCAGATTTATCTTTAATTTCCAGATGTTGCAGTATTCATTTAATTTATTTTGGAATTCTTTAATGATGAACAGCATTTCCGGCAAAGGTAACCAAGTCATCCGCATACAAAAATGCAAATAAATTAGCAAATTGTAGTGTTAAACCATTATTCTGGTCAGAAATGTGTCTTTGAAGCGAGGAAACTTGATAGTGTCTGGTCTTGAACTCCGTTTCGAATGTAACCGGTGCGCTCGTTAGATTTCAATTTTCGAGTCATGCATATCCAATGTTTGCTTATATATTCTCTTATCGTGTTTTCCATGTCGTCTGTCTTCTCATTCTTGATTTCTGGAATGCTGTAGAAGATTAAGTTGTCTGCGAGATAATGCATGTCTATTCTGAAGTTTCTTCTCCTCATCCAATACTTTTACCTGTAGACTTAACATTGATCCCGTAAAGTCATTCACTTTTTCTTGGAAGTTGTTCTTGTGCGTCTTGAATTCTTCATTTCATTTTTTAATTCTTTTAATTGTATGTTAGAAGCAATCGAATCTGTCTTTCAGATGTATCACGCCCACACGCATATCACTCATGATCTGTATAAGAATATCTGATCTTTGCGACCTTAAAAAAGAAATGCTAGACCAGGTTCCTCTTGTTGTGACTCAGTAAAATGCAGGGATGTTACTCTAGTTGAATCAATAGGCATTGATACCAGTTATGTCACCGACATGCCTCGTTTGATCCCGACTGAGGTATGCGTTCACATCGGAAACATTTCTAGTTCGTATTTCCAAACCTTTATGTGTATCGGTGACAGGCTATGTCGGATACGGTAGGTGAGCCTTATGGGATACTCTATACTCATTTTGCGTTTGATACGATGCAGTACTCGACGTAACATTTACGAGTATTGTTTTTCTATATAGGCATAAATGACATGCAATATTTTTTTTTTTTATAAATCCGTGTCATCTGCTTACGTGTTAATGTGGAAATCTATCAAAATCAGGGTTTGTCTTCAGTCCCTGTTCGAGCTTTAAAATATTTCAGCGCCCCAGCTTATCGCCAATTTTCGCCCGAGTCCTTGTTTTCTTTAACGCTGGCCGTTACTTCATAGATCCACTTACAAAAACCGGGTCTGCTTATATTCATTCCCTCTCGAATCAAGTTGTGCACCGTGCGCGAATTTTGATTTCTTAGAGTAGTCACGAACAGAATGTGTCGAATTTACCTTATCCGACATAGCCTGTCATTACTATTTTTGGAGCATTCCCGCAAAGAATGGAATTACGAGCGACTTCGCAGACTGAAGGGGTGGCACATCTTAATTCGAACCTAAATATCTGAACGTCTTTTGTACCCAATATCTTGATTATTTCAATGTACAGTTTATGCCGTACAGATTATTTCCCTTCCCTTTAATTTATTTAAATTTATTTAGATTGGAACAATGGTAGACTTTATGGAAACGGCGGCATTAGGGCTTTAACGAATACATTTTAAAACTTTGAAATCAGGGATTCAGTGCTTATACACAACAAAGCCTTACTTCAGGGGGTCCTCGACCCATATTCTAGCCACATTCTTTTTCTTTTAATATACTTTTCTTATTGATTCTTCAAATTCTCGACGGACGTGCCTTTCTATATACTTTTGTGCGAGAAAATACGTATCTGCCTTTGTGTCCTTGTTCAGTTGATCGTGCTGGCGACTACACGCATTTATCCATTCAAGTTTTGTCTAATTTTCCGGAAAGGAATAAATAACTCCTCCATTTAGACAATCAGGATATCGACTGTTGGAATTACAAATCACCCACTGACTCCTTTTCCCCCATTTGCGATCGGAAAAATCGATGAACTATTACAAAATTTGTAAATATTTACGACAACAATTTATTATCATGACAGTCATCTTGTCGGTGGAAAATGGCGACGGTAAATGGTGCCTGGATGCGTGTCTAATTTACACTTCCTGATTGGGTAATCGAACAGCATAACTGACAAGTGGCGATAGGTCAATTGTTGCAAAAAACAAGAAAAAAACAATTATGACCAGATTTTAAATATCAATTAATCTAAGTAGTTGCTAGTCATCAAAGTCAATCTCACTGCTAAACATGGTGCAACGATTTATTAAAGAAACAAAGCAGTAAACACAACATGCGCGCGTGCCTTTGCAGTGTTATCCGTCAATCATCGCCCAATCAGTTGAGCGGCGAATATCATGCATTCTCCATAAAAAAAATTTCCCGTTGTTTTTTTAACAGCTATTATTGCTGTTATCGCTTTAACAAATAGGTGCCAAAGTGTTAATGTGACAAACAATCGGATATAAAAAGATAAAGCTTTTCTGTTAAAGAGAAACCTGAAACCATACGAAGGATTAAGTCTGGAGTTAAGCAAATGCAATTAGTTTTGAGATTTGATATTAACAAGTCTAACAAATAATGTAGTGGTCTAAGAAAATCTCTTTACGCGAATTTATAAATTAATCAATTTACCTACTTTTGTAATGGAAAACAACAGACTGTAAATGCCTGTTCAAATCAACTGCCATAAATAATTGCTGAAACAATTTTATTGCCTGAATTGTCAGGAGCAATTTTGTTCATTGCCACAGGAATATTAACAAACACCAACCCCCTTTCATCTCAACCCTTTTTTATTTTCTGGGTGCAGATCATTCACATGTAAACCAAATACTGTCATTCCAGTGTTAACATTGATTGGAACAGAACCATTTACAAGATAGGAGAAGAGACTGGTTTCCAAAAACCAAACATTCTACTCCCTGCTTCTGCTCTGCAATTAAGCAAAATCCTTGTCTTAAAAAGAATGTTCAATGAATAGTGGGTTCATTTTATGTTTCTGCAAAATGACTCGACATTTCTATGGAACTCACTCCTTACCCATACAATGGGACCACACAGCTTACATGCATAAATGTATAATTTTCATCCCATGTGCATTCTAATGTCCAGTAAATACAAATGTTTAATAAATTTGTGTGAATATATTAGCAAGAAATTAAATATCCAGATTCAAATGGATCTTGCAAACATTTTTTATCAAAATTATGCTTCGCTGAGTACATGTTTGGAGGGAATTACTACCAATGGATACAAACAGATTCGCGTGGTGAGTACACATACATTTAACTATTTATGATTATGCTGTCAGTTTCAGATATATATAAATTTAAACTGAATGCATAATGACTGCTTAAAGTCTCTAATACTGCATATACATTTACATCTCTCCTTGTTTGGGGGATTGGGTATGCACCATTTTCTACAGCTCACTGACTTGTTCAGCTGTAGCACAATATGATACATAGTACAATATCATTTTGTGGAGCCCGATCATTGTGGTATAGAAGGATTTCACTGTAATATTAACTGTAGTGGTACATGCTATACTGCAATATAGTCAATAGTGTTAATTGGATTATCAGTTATAATCGAAAATCAGTTTGCTGAGTGAACAAATAAAATAATCTATGTGAAACTACATAACTAATTGTGCAGAAAGAGAGTCTACTATGAAGCACTCGGCATAGACTATTTCCTTCCTATTGTTGTGTTTGGTAAGAAACTGAGAATTCCAGATGACATTTTACAGAAACTTCAAGATCTGATATACATGCCATGGAACAGAATTATCAAACCACAATAAACCCATATGCTTGTGGAAAATCTCAACCGATCAAAAAGAATATTTGTATGACAAAGACTATATGCAAAACTCTGCAGATAGGAGTGATGTGATGTGATGTGATTATGATTTATAACGTAGCTTTAACAATTTTTCAGTCATATCGCTACGATGTCTGCAATGTGGCAGTTTATAGTGATGTCTAGCACTGGGGCATCATGCCGCAGACATGTAGCATGATGTCCCACCCAGTCACATTATCCTGACACCAGGCCGACCAGTCCTAACACTAACCTCTTAATGCTGAGCACCAAGCAAGGCAGCTGTTAGTACCATTTTTGTAAGTCTTTGGTATGACTCGACCGGGGATCGAACCCACGACCTCCTGCATCCGAGGCGGACGCTCTAACCACTAGGCCACCGGAGCGGTGCTGCAGATAGGAGTATGCAAATTAAGGTAGGTCCAGCTATTTTCAAATAAATCAATGACTGGTTACATTTCTTTATATTTTCGGTAAACACACACTTAGTATATACTGTCAAAATGATGAGTATCTTATTGTAGCTGGATTACAATAAGAATGAATATGAGCACACCTATGAAACCAAAAACCTAAAATGCTATCGAACACACCTTAATGTTTATTTTCCAGTATCCATCAAAGTTTGTCTCTTAAAAACACCACTATCTAAATATTCTTAACAGTTTATTAGTGCATTTTCTATATCCGTGATTCTCTTTTCTTTTAGAATGATAAGGGATGGGGTTCAAAACTGTCAGTGGGTTTGATGATTTACTATAAAAATGAAAAGTGATGAGCACGCCAGCAAAACTGAACCACTTTAATGCTACTGAACACACTTTAATGTTTATTTTCAAGTATACATTATCATTTCTTTGAAATGGACCACACTTATTAAATGCTTTATCTCTTGTATGTACCATCAAGCATATCTTTAATTCACTACTCTGCGCAAACAATTTATCACAAACTTCACATCTGAACGGTTAATCTCCGATATGCTGTATCATGATGCTTCTTCAAATGACTACCAGACCTAAACCTTTAATCAAAAACTTCAAATCTGCATGGTGTATCTCCAGTATATATTCTCCTGTGCACCTCTAAATTACTCTTGTGTAAATATTTGATAGCGACTTTCACATGGTTTATCTCCAGTATGTATCGTTCTGTGCACTTGCAAAGCACAACTATGCCTAAACGTTTTATCACAAATTTCACATTTAAATGGTTTATCTCCAGTATGTATTGTCATATGTACCTTTAATGACCCACTGCGATTAAATTTTTTATCACAAATGTCACATTTAAATGGTTTATCTCCTGTATGTATCCTCATATGCACTTTTAATGACCCACTGCGACTAAATATTTTATTGCATACTTCACATTTGAATGGTTTATCTCCGGTATGTATCCTCATATGCACTTTTAATGACCCATTGCGACTAAAAAATTTTTCACAAACTAAACATTTGAATGGTTTATCTCCAGTATGTATCCTTCGATGTACTTTCACCTCACCACACTGTGTAAAAGTTTTATCACAAACTTCACATTTGAATGGTTTATCTCCAGTATGTATCCTCCTATGTGTCTTTAGTGATCCATTGCTACTAAATGTTTGATCACAAACTATACATTTGAATGGTTTATCTCCAGTATGTATCCTTCTGTGCACCTGCAAAGCACAACTATGCCTAAACGTTTTATCACAAATTTCACATTTTAATGGTTTATCTCCAGTATGTATCATCATATGCACCTTCAATGACCCATTGCGACTAAATGTTTGATCACAAACCTCACATTTGAATGGTTTATCTCCTGTGTGTATCTTCATATGCACCTTCAATGACCCACTGTGACTAAATGTTTGATCACAAACCTCACATTTGAATGGTTTATCTCCTGTATGTATCCTCATGTGTGTTTTTAATTGGCTACTCTGATTAAACATTTTATCACAAAATTCACATTTGAATGGTTTATCTCCTGTATGTATCCTTATATGCGTCTTTAATGACCCACTCTCGACAAAAGTTTGATCACAAACTTTACATTTGAATGGCTTATCTCCAGTATGAATTCTCTTGTGTCTCATCAAACCACAACTCTGTCTAAACCGTTTATCACAAACTTCACATCTGAATGGTTTATCTCCTGTATGTATCCTCATATGCACCTTTAATGACCCACTTTCGCTGAAAGTTTGATCACAAACTTCACATTTGAATGGCTTATCTCCAGTATGTATCCTCATATGGACCTTTAATGACCCTTTGCGACTAAATCTTTGATCACAAACTTCACACTTGAATGGTTTAACTCCTGTGTGTACATTCATATGCACCATTATTGAGCCTTTGTGAGTAAATGTTTGATCACACACTTCACATTTGAATGGTTTATCTCCTTTATTTATCCTGATGTGTGTATTTACTTGAACACTCTGATTAAACATTTTATCACAAAATACTAAGATACACTAAGAGCCAATGACACTCTAAGTGCTAGAACCTTCGCACTAAGAACATAGTAAAGCAGTTAATTACTCAAAACACATCAACAGTACTAAAACAAATCGATAAATAGTGTTAACGCCGGTCGTATCAGATACAAAGAGATTTTGAGTATCAGGAAAGACAACTCTGTCAAGGCTATACTCTAGGTCTGACTGAACTGAATTTTGAAATTATAGTGGTGTGCGCACGTATTGTGCATGTGCCACTGTTTAATGCCTATAGGGCAGGCTGTTAAATATTCCTTGGGGAGGGTAAAAGTGCCACCTCCCCATGGCTTTAATGCATTCAATGAGTACTTCTAAATGAGCCGTCAGGCAGTGGAACGGTATCTGGATTGTTCCATGCTCGCCTGATTGGTTGGCTTGTTTTAATGGGAATAGACCCATCACGCACTCATGATTCAGTCACTTATACCAATCGGTGTTCTGAGTGGGATTGAGGGACGCACTCAGTTTTTGCTATGAGAGTTTAATGCATGCACTGCATGCTGTTAAATGCATGTCCGGAAGTGCAAAGGGCAGAAAAGGCTGGAAGAGGGGCGCCAAACCCCACCAGAAGGCGCTCCGGGTTGTGGTTTTTCGAATTTTGAATGTCCGGCAATTTAATATCGAAAGATGCCGAAAGATGAAGAATTTGGAATATATTCTGCGCTGTTTTTGAGACGGAGATTTCTTGGTACCTCTGATGACAGTCATTAGTATGTTAATTGTATATTTGTCACCTTGTGTGACTGGCCCTGATGGTCCTGGGCTTAGACCACTTTATAGTCTGCTAATTTGGGGGTACATGAAACCTATTTTGTACTTTTTTTTTGAGGGCCTAACGGTCTGGGGTTTGTAACAAATTGGTTTGGTTCCGTATCTGTACGTAAATGGCTTTTTGTTTGCCACCTTGTGTGGCGGGGCCTGATGATCATTGGGATTTGATCACCTTATATGATACTATTTGGGGTCCTGCTGTAGTTCATATGCTGGTTTACGTAGCTACTTGTGATGGCAGGCCCTGGCGGTCTTGATCTTTGGACCATCTGATATCATCTAGGTATTTGGGGACATACTTGATTGTTGATGGAATGACTGTCATCTTTGGTGGAGAGTTTAGTTGGTGTTACTAGGGTTAGTTTTGAGAAGAGTAGAGTATAAAGAGTAGAGAAGAAAAAAAAATGTTATTTTTTTATTTTATTTTTTTTTTTTTTATTTTAATTTGTTTTCCCTCAGGTTATTTTGTATTTTAATGGAGTATTTTTTATTCGTAGGTGGTTTTGGGTGGCTTGCTTTTAACGGTTGGACTGCAGTTGTTGTTAATTAGTTGGGTTTTATTGTTTTAAATATGCTGTAACGCCTTATTTTTGATTTAGGTTTTAATCTGTGCGGATGTCTCCGCTGAGTAACCAGGTGCCCCGCGAGATCTCGGGGACATCTACTCAGTTTTTGATTCTTTTTAAGTCTAAGTATTTTATTTGGCTGTTTCTCCCTGTTTTGGTTTAGGTTTTTAATCTGTGCGACTGTCTCCGCTGAGTAGTCTGATCCCAATGGATTTCAGAGACACCCGCGCAGCGTTTAAGGATGTTATTTGTTGTTTGTGTGGTTTTATTGTTTTCAATTTTTATATTTTATCCCTAAGTTTGGTCTCATTTAGGAATTGTAGGATGTTTTTATAAGTATTAGCGATATTGGGGTTATTTTTTCCTATTATTTCAGGGTAGGAAGTTGGGGATCCAATTTCCTTTCGTGCTAGTTGTAGTTTGTTCCTAGCTTGTAGGTGTTGAGAGCAAGAATTGAATATATGTTCGAGATCCTCGATTGTTTGGCAGTGGTAGCAGTTGATGGTTGTGGGTTTAGGACCCAGATGTCTTCCAAAACTGCTCGCTAATTTTGTTTTGCCTGTTAATATACGGCTGATGATTTTTTGGTCCGAGCTGTTTGTATTAGGTGGTTTTATGGACCTGTTAACTTCATTTAGGGTGGAATATAGTTTTATACCTTTATGTGTGGCATTCCATGTTTCCTGCCATTTAGCGTTGATGTAATTTTCAGCAATGTTTAAGGTTTCGCTAGTGCTGTATTTAAGTGTGGCAGGGTTTGGATCTCTTAGTTTTCTTTTTGCGACTATCATCATCACCAGCAGCAGCAGCAGCAGCAGCAGTAAAACAGAACATGAATTATGTTAAAGTTTTATGAATGACACGTGCATTTTTTTAAATCAAATATAATCAAATACACTCCAATACACTCCAGTGCAGTCAAATACATGATTTTCAATCTTAAAAGTATGCTTATATTGTATTATTGGTGTATTTTTACAAAAATTAAGTTGTATTTTGTCAAATATTATTAATATATACATTAAACATAATCTGTAACTTTCAACGTTTTTACTGATCTTGAGAAGATGGATGTAGTTATCAAATTAAATATAGCTTTAACCTGCAGTTTAATCCATGTGAACTGATTTCATTATTTAATACCTTTATCTTTTTTATATTTGTTAATAATTAAGATATTCTTGATGTTTATCAATATTAAGTTCATTACACACTGGCATTAGAGTTTTATTGCTATGTGTGTATGCATGTTTATCAATTATTTTCTTAATCACGTATTTCAAAAGATTCCGGAAAAACTGCCCCCATGGCAGAGTTGGCCCATTAACGTTTTCGGTCCATAATGAACTCGGAAAACCTAACTCGGTCCAATATTTATATAATAGTAACATGGACGTAATGTTCTTTTTCTTCAATGGTCACATCATTTTTTTGTACATCTTTGTACATTTCTTTGAACGGTCATTCACTTTGCAATAGAGGTATAGGGAAGTAAATCATAATCGCAGATTACTTAATTTATACTGTATACTCAGCATTGTGAAACTTCCCTTGTCCTGTCTTTATGCTAATTGTTAATCGAGTTGAAGATAACACGTGTCTACTCTACTGCTCGTTATTCAAAGCATATCTGGACACGCGTAAAACTCATTACAGTCTCATTACCCATCCGTAGACTGTATATTTTGTATTAACAGTGAATATATCAAAGTATATTAAGTGTAAAACGTCTCTGTCCTTGTAAGGGAGCTATGTTAACAGTGTTAAATATATATTTTTTTTTTGTTTAGAAAAAGGCAAGCAAAGGGACAAAGCAAACATTTCTAATTCTTAAGTATTTATTTTAATAACATAAAAGTGTGTATCTTTGCTCTGTATTATGCATTCTCCTACTTCTCACAGTATTAACCGTAATTAAATATTTATTTATATAAATTTATTATCAGCAGTAACAATTCTTTTCTTGACCCAGTTAGTACTTGTAAAGTACATAGGATAAACAAATTTCGTCTGGAAATTTTTGGATGTCTTTTAAAGTGCCGATCACTAAGAAATCACGACTGATTTGGTTAAGATATATTAGCATTAAGCTATAGAACAACAAGTAATTTTTAACTTAATCTGAGTAAATGAGCCCACACGACCACATTGACACAGGCTTTAATTCAATCAAAGAGTAATGTATGTCCAGTTCATTTGAATTGCTAATTAGATATGTCTCGTGCTTGTACTTATTAATAGCGTATGCAAATCACGTCAACAGTCAACAACAGAGATAGTGGAGACAAATTGTTTTCATTCATCAATTAACGATTAAAAATTAGCCTACGTATATAAATATACCTACAAAGATACATTTCATTTATGTATTGAGTGTATTTGAGTTTATTTGAGTAAAAAGGCGTATCGATAAATGACTGTCGCGTAAAGATCCGCTCTACGTCTGTTACTCCGCATCATTTTCCAAGAACAAAATTATTCATCATCAAAAACTCAACTATTGGACTACGCCTAAAAGAAGAAAACCGAGCCTGCATAGTAATACAGTTTCTATAAAATATATAAATATAAATTATTTATTGATGTTACAAGAGACACTAAGAAGCATAAAACGGTATAATTTGGTACTATGAGCTTTTTAAAGCACTTTAGTGAACATGTAAGCATGAATAGTATTTCCAATTAATGATCAAATATTGTTGTCAGATTATGGAATGTAACGGTATACCGATCTCACGATGTACAGTACCATGATATTAATTTCAGCAGTTGCTAAACCACGAATATTTTTCCAGTGCCTTGAAAACCGAGTTTACGTTCTTCCATCATATACATGTACTTGCATACAAATATTTTGCTTCAATATAAATATTTTTACATTTGGAAGACTAATTCGTCGTTTTGTATCCACTTTGAAATGGTCGTTTCGGGCCTGAGCTGACAGTCGTTTCCTACCTAAAAGGATGGTAGTTTAAAACCCGTTAATCGACATGATCCAACTATTGCACTGTTTCGTGAGTAAAAAGGAAAGTGACATATTCAAATACCGATTATTAATTGAAGGATTTGTACTTATTAATAATTAAAATATGCATGCATGAAAAAAAGAGAACCGATATATTCCACATTGAAATAACTAAATAGCTGCCTTCTTTTGTAATCGTTGAAATTGACAAAAGTTGCATCTTCTCGTGCTGCAACAATCAGTACGTTTACTCAAAACATCTAAAAGGATTGTGATTAAGACAGCCTTCTTTGATGGGCTGAATGAACATGGAACACTTTAGTTTGGCTTCGGCTCGTCATTATTTAAAGGACTCTCGTCCGTATTAGTTCAAACTTTTGTAGGCTGTCTCAAAGATATGTGCCTACTTTGAACAATGCCAGTGTCTTCAGTCGGTAAAGTCCACATTTGACAGAACTTAAAATCAGAACCACACAAAAATAGTTACAGAAGGTTTTAAAGTTCGAAGAACTACTGGGTACTTTTTTAGTTTGTTAATTCCTCCGCTAACCTAAATTGTTCAAAAGCATTGCAAATTGATTAGCAAATTACAGAATAAAGTCTATTTAGATATCACTTCAAACTTTTCACACTCATAGACATCATAGCGATATGACTAAACAAAATATCAAAGGTACGTTAAATACCCAAAACACACACACACACACACACACACACACACACACACTTTGTTTGTTTGGTTGGTTGGATTTTACGCCATTTATTATCAATTTTCCAGCTGTAAGTATCGGTGTAGTACATGGCTGGTCGAAGAAGCCTCCGGAAATACGAAAGAAACCATCGCCCATGACAAACCCACTGGCTAGATACTGTTAGCAAGCAGGTCCGGGATTCAAACCTACAGCGGTGAAAGGCAAGTGATTGTTGGCGAAGCGCCTTAAGCAGTACAACACTGCAGCCCCTTGACAGGATACTCCGTGTTTGGAAAGTTATATTTTGAAATACTTATTAAACAGCTTATAAGCGCATTAAGGAAGGTTCACAAGTTATAAAAGCAATATTTTTATTATAGAACTAGTACGAAATGATATAGATAGGAAATACCCAGCCTCGAGAGTTCTTAGATAACACTACGACAATTTGAAATAATTTTCTGGACAATAAAGGCATGGTATCATTTCTTTAAAATTAAATCAATAACCATCATTCCATGATATGACGATAACAGCCGTATATTTTTAGAGGTCTGTCATGCCGTCAGAATTTCGTGCCTCTTCATATCTAGTTACATGGAGTTTGCTATTGATGCTTAGAGTTGCCAATTTTAGCTTAGTTGCAACATTAAAATTATTTTTAACAAACAGATCCAAAGTTAAAATCAAATATATGCACTACGTCATATTAAATAATCTTATATGAATAATTTCAATAATATTATCTAGTTAATATCACATAACCTTCGTCCTTTACTTCTTCTGGGCTGGTCATGGTTGGAGAGCAGGCACTGACGATCGTGACATGCTTTCTTCCATTCGACAAGGGGAGTTTCATGGTCATAAGCCTGTCGTTCATATCCTTTGGAAAAGTGCTAGCTTGCTAACAAACATTGACTTCACTGCAAAACCGACTCCTGACTCACGTCGCTCCTCACCTCCTCTTCAGATCCAAAAGAAGGACTAGCCAGCGCCCCTTTCACAATGTTTTCCCACTCCTGCAAGCCGGGTTTCACTCAAAGGTGACACTGTCGATGTTGTACCTGGCTAACTCTGTGCAAGTCAGAGTAGTTCTGCTGTGAGGTCTGTCAGTATCATTTCTGTCCAAAAGTGTGCGCACGTTCCGTGCACCGAGGGTGAGAGGATTTTGTTGTTATGGTTGTTATGGGGTTTAACGCCATTTTTCAGCGAAAGAAAGGACATACATGGCGGCCAGTATACATGGTGGAGGAAGAACCAGGGAAAACCCAGGGATAAAACTACCCACCCAAGAGAAGCTACTGGAAAGCTTTCTTACGTACCCACATTGGCCGAGCCAGAGACTCGAACCCACGCAGACAGAGGTGAGATGGCAGTGATCCGTAATGGTGAGAGCTTTAGACCACTCGACAACTCGGGGCCCCTAAGAGGGTGAGAGGAATGATCATATTTTTCTTTGTAGTGTTTCGACCGCTAAAGTAGAGTCCCCTCCAGCCGATGTTAGATGGCTAGGGAAAGGAGCAGCCAATTTTAGGTTTAAGGGCAAATTCTATATCCCCTTCATCATGTCATGAAGGTGAGCAGTGCAAATCCTGAACGGGGCTGCTCATCCTCTCTGGGGACTATCGAGCTCCACAGTGTTCCGTATCAGTGAACAACGACCATATGACCGGCGCCGTCTGTGTACATAGCTATACTATCATAACGTCTGTTCCCAAATCTGACAAGCTCGGACACCTTTTTAGGTCAGGCTTTAAGTGAGGTTACTTTTGCTTCTAGTTTGGATCAATCAAGAAAGGTTTATCACAGTGATATTCTGTTAGTTACCATGTTCTTATATCTAATAAAGGCAATAAAAGACAGTCACTAGTTGTCTTACATCACGAAGATCCAGAGATCTTCTGTTTGGTTCAGAGGGCTGTTAGTGAAACTGAAACTACACAAGAAGGAACTTGTTTCTTCTTGACGAATGCGGTCCTTCTGAGGAAACGGACGGCACCGCTGGTGACGAGTACTCAGTTAACTATGAAATTGTTGCTCCTAGATCGTATCGACAGGGAATTCTTAGTCTGGTCCATACAACCTCTTTGTCTGGTCATTGATGAATCAGTAAGACTTATTCCGAGCTCTTCTATCATTTTTATTGGCCGAAAGTTAAACGTTATGTTTATTAGTTTTGTAAATCTTGTCATATTTGTCAAATGGTAGTCAATCAGAAGATACCCAATCAGGAGATACCCAAAGATCATCTGTCACCCATTCCTGCTTTTGACTAACCATTTAATAGAATAATGGTAGATTGTGTATGTCCTTTGTCTAAGATCACGTAAGGTAACCAATACTTGTTGACGATTATGTGTGCATTCACAAGGTTTCTAGAAGCTATTCCTTTAAGGAAAATCAACCCTAAGATTATAGTGAAAGCTTTGGTAACGCTGTTTACACTACTTGACCTCCCCAAGACTGTTCAGTCTGATCAAGAATCTAATTTCATTTCTGATATTTTCCAGCAGGTCTTCCATGAAATAGGTATACAACAGTTTAGATCTTCTGCTTATCACCCTGAGGGTCAAGGTGCTTCGGAAACGTTTTCTCATGCTCGAAAGAACATAATTAGGTCATACTGCTTTGAGACTGAAAAATGTTGGGATGAAAGTGTGCAATTGTTATAATTTGCTACGAAGAAGTCAGTGCAAAAGTCTCTGTTCTGGGTTTAGTTATTGCGAACTTGTTTCCGAAAATACTATCCATGGACCATTGGAATTACTGTAAGAGAGACTTCTTTCCACTGAAGAGTCTTGAATCTTCTTGAATATGTCTTTAAATTGAAATACAGATTGTCAAAGGCTTGCGAGGTGGCAAGAGCTAATCTTCAATCTGTCCAGTCAAGTATGAAATTGAATTATGACAAGATACAAAAGATGTGAGCTTTCAGCCAGGTGATAGAGTTTTTTCTCTGTTATCTATACCCCGAAATCATTTTCAAACATAGTATTCAGGTCCCATACCACTGAAAAGAATATGAGTGACTTGAATTATATTATAAATACTCATAGGAAGAGAAAGCAGAAACAAATTTGCCAGATTAACACGTTAAAAGAATATGTTGACAGAGATAGCTATATAAATTATCCAATTATTTTAATGGTACCTGTTACACATACGCAGTATTTGAACGAAGATGAACAATCGGATAATGTTTTTTTTTATCTGAATCGACTAATCTCCGCAATTCTGACAGCTTGGACAATCTGGACCAGAAACTTTCGCATCTGCTGCCCCCGGAGATGAACGAACTGAAATAGCCACTAAAATAATATGAAGATTTTATTCAGATATTCCAACACCAGCAATTAAGATTTTCCACGATGTTGCAATAGTGAAAGCAATGCCCGTAAAACGACATCCGTATAAGACGAATCTCTAAGGTTATCCAAAAAAGAAGTTCAGTGTTTGCTGGAAAACGAATTTATCGAACCAAGTAAAAGTGACTTGAGTTCAACTTGTATTTTAGTGCCGAAACCAGATGATACATTCCGTATGTGTGCTGTCTACAGAAAAGAACACGGTGTCACTAAGACAGATTCTTTTCCAATTCATAGAACTGATGATTGCGCTGACAGGATTGGAAATGCCAAATACGTCACAAAGTTTGACGTGCTAAAGGGATTCTTGCAAATTTCACTTACGGAGAGAGCAAAGGAAATTTCGGCATTCGTGACTCCAGATGGACTTTATAAATACAAAGTTATGCCATTTGGGATGTAGCGTTCCCCAAGATCTTTCCGGTGTTCTGCGAATTATGATAACATCTGTCATAAGAAATTGTGACGCTTACATTGATGACAGCATCATTTACAAAGACACCTGGAAGGACCACATGGAAACCATCCGGAAGGTTTCTGAAAGGTACAGCGAAGCAAATCTGACAATCAACTTGATTAAAGCGAATTTGGAGTGCTTGTGTTACTCTTTAGGACATCCTGTGGGACATGGTCAAGTAAAACCTAAAGAATCAAAGTTAAGGCTATTTCTTAGTTCCCTTTGCCAATCAGTAAGATGCATGTGATGCGATTTTGGGGTATGGTTGTTTATTATCGGAAATTCTGCTCTAATTTTTCCATGATTGCTAAGTACGAAGACCACGATGCTCTGATCAGACAAATGTCAGCAGGCCTTTTGGTAGGATAAAAGCCATACTCAAAAGTGCAACGTTTTTTCAGCTCAAGATGTCAATAAAGCGTTCAAAATCTCTGTCGATGAAAGTGACGTAGGGCTTGTGGAGTACTATTTCAGAAAGACAGCGATGGTGCGGATCATCCAATGTGCTACTTTACTAGGAAATTGAATAGGCACCATATAAATTATTCCAAGATACAGAAGGGGTGTTTGATTTGGATCATAGTCTTGCAACACTTGGATTTATGATATTTATATTTTAAATTCTCTAATTCCGTAAATAAAATGCACACTACATTTTAGGGACCCCTTTCATAACATGGCCGATTGCCGAGGTCAAATCCACAACTATTTAGGTCAAACAGGCCACGCGAACTTGAACGGAGGTCACATAAACAGAACATAACTGTTAGATTGTGACTGTTAAATTATTTCAATCTAGAAAGATTTAAATTTTTCGATAATTAATAGTGATTTAGACAGTGTTGATTTGGTGCATAAATACTCATTATATATATATATATATATATATATATATATATATATATATATATATATATATATATATATATATGCTACATA
>JAECUM010031537.1:0-57962 GCA_016617855.1 Megalonaias nervosa | reverse complement strand
ATATATATATATATATATATATATATATATATACAGCCACGAATGTGCTGCAGTGCCCGGGTAATTGTAAGTGTCATCAGGGGCCGAGAAAGGACCCTTGTCAAAATGAACAGGCTGCAAATATCGTGCAGCATTCCGAATTTTACCAATTTAATCAAGAATTTTTTCCTAATTGGCCAAATTCTTTACAAAAATAATGGACACCGACCACATTGTCATTTACCCCCTCCCCCAAATCACAGTTGTCAAACCACACACACTCACCATCTCAAATTTGAGACATTCTACCATACTCCGGTTGAGTTATTAGAATGAATCCGCGTTCCATTTTACCCAAAAGTGCCTCCAAGACGTGTACTTCTATCAGTGGATGTTTCGATTTTTTTACGTGAGTTTGTCAACTCAACAAAAAGTGAATATCTCTTTAAGGTAGTTACGATATTGTTTCACTGTATTTAAATATTTTAAAGTATATTTGAATGCTTTGCTAAAGTATGCAAACGATGCAATATACAACATTTAACAAATATTTGTTAAAAAAAAAACTAACACGTTTCCCTTATGGAACCCAAAAAGTGAAGGGCGGATCCCGTGAACCCTTCATGAAAACAATGACCCAGAGGCACTGGACTATGCAAGCCGTTTCCTTTGATCCCAGAGTGCTGTAGACCTGTCAATCAAACCCCAACCAACGCCACTGCCAACCGTCTCACCTCACAACAGGTTGTTGATCGGCCGGCCAACAATATAGTTCATAGGGTAGTGTTTCTTAGATCTTAATAAAATCTATTATTGCAAGATATAGGGGAATTTTAACATGTAAATTATGTAAAAAAAAATATTTGTAAATTAAAGAAATTCTGGGATAATGGTAGAAAAAACGTGTCGTGTAATAAAACTGTTGTGTAGTAATATCAAGACATATGCAGAGGCGGAGTGACGTCAACACGAGGCGAGGTCAAGCCGAAGTGTTATTGTTAATGTGATCAAATCTTGACTTATGTATGGTTATATTTGTTGATTTCCACGAATTAATGAGCACAATTCACTGATATTAATGAGTACTCCCACGGAGAAAGGAACTCACAAGGATTCTACGAGGGGCGATGGACAGACACAGGTGGGATTTGCCGCATTTCACGATCGGACCACGATTTTGTCAGGAGGGATGTACCGAACACCCCTCGCTTTGTTAACCACGCCTCGCTTTTCTCTTTTCAGGAGGTGCAACAGTCACCCCTGGCCCTCCTAGCGCAGACTTGTAGCAAAATCGGTGCGGAGGATGGGACCACTCCCACCCAGGGTCAGCCTGTAAGGGTGGTAGGAGCCGCGCCTGTGGGTGGGGTTGGAGGGACGGGTGAGATTATAGCCCCTGGTTGGATTCAAGTACCTGCGGGAACTGTCATCGCCGATGCTAATGGCGGAAAACAGCAAATACAAGGAAATCCCGTTTACTCAATCGCAGGTTATTGTTTCTTGCATCTTAAAATGATAATTGTATCTTAATAATAATGATAATAATTGTTTTTAATATTATTATAACACTAATAAGTGTATAATTGTTGTTATGAAAAAATACGCAGTTGCATTAAAATGATGGTAATTTGTAATCAAATTTTGCACAAAAGTTGACAAGAATTCCACATATTTCCATCTTTTTTTATAGTCTGAATCTTTATTAGGGCCTCGTTTCGAGATGTGGGAGCCCTATAGTGACCAGAATAGCTCTGCAACCCATGCACATAATTGGATACCATTTGGTAGGTGGATTGCATATTACATGTTGATGTGCCCTTCGTTATTTGAGGTGAAATTTTGATGGGATTTATTACCCCTTTTTCATCACTGTTACATCTCCACTAAAGCAGATCCTTGTAATCAAACCATGCTGGAAACCCATGAGTGATTGTATCTGTTTCTATTCTAACAGAATATATCATGTGGGTTTCTGACGATGCCATTCAGTCGTTTTGAGGTTTTGTTTTGCCAACCCTTTTATTGGATAGAGTTATGGACCTTGACAGTTCACTCCACATCTTTACATGGAATGTTGCTTGTAACCAGGATTCATAGTTGAATTACCTATTATAAGTAGAAGAGATTTTTGCAGGCCCAAATTTGATGGTAGTAATGCTGGAGTTGAAATGAAAAACTAATTTTCCTCTTTGAATATACGAATTCTAATCGAATGCATGAAATGAATATGTGAATTTTATTGAATATTAATTTCATGTATTTAGTTAGAATTGGAATGTTGTGAATTTATTTGTTGTGTAAATAATGACATCCACCCCAAAAACCTGCAAAGCCACATTCAGTACACATTCACTTGGTCATCAAAATGTAATTACACCTGTAAATGACATTTTAGGACCTTGCATCAATTTTTTATTTGGGAAATTCAAACTAAAAGTGTAATGTGGGCATTTTGTTAGGTTTTTCTTTGAACTTAGTATGGTTAACAATGTAACTGAGGTACTATATGTAAACAAGGGCAGATTACTTTATCAATTAAATGAGGGGAGTATTTCAAAGAATTTTCTTTGAACTGATTAGTTTACAATGAACACTGCATGAAAATGTGGCCAATTTAATTCAGTTAAATCGGGATACATTGATGCTTTATTGACTTTAACACAACAATCCCTGCTCTCTACCATGTTTTTTGTTAGCATTCTGTATTTTACAGTTGATCTTTTCAAGAGCACCTGAATGACAGTAAATATAGATGTTGATGCTGTGAGTAATGGGACTATTAAAACTTTTCACATTTTAACAGTGCTTGAAGTTAGCAGTAGTCAAAAAATGCTGGCTAGTTAACTTTTTGTCAGGCGAGTAGTTTTTATAATTTCAATAGCCAGATGAATTAGACTAGTTTCATTTGTTACCAATCGGCTAGTGCATAAGTAATAGTGAAGATGCAGGGCAGTAAATTTCTTGAATTATTAGTTTTTCTGATTACAAAGAAATTTGTTTAAAATTCTCGGCCTGCATAATTGCCTTTGCAACTGAGAGTTTGAGTTTAAGTTGATTTAGTTTGCTTGAAGTCATTCTCTTGTAGGCTATTAAGTATTGCCAGTTTACATATAGGTTTGTTTGTTTCTTTTTCAAATTGCTGCCAGATTTGGTAAGTTAACAAATCAAATACTGAATTTCTATCGAAATATTCACAGTACCATAATTGGAATGCCCATTTCCTTCTTTGAGCTCAAGTTGGACCCCCAAAAATGTGTTTCCTATTGTAGTGTTTTTATAATTAGAGTAGAAGGTAGGTATTTAAAAAAAAAATCAGAACACTGTATATATTAGAATGATTAGTATATATAATGTACTAAAAGCTAAACTGGCTGAATGAGATGCACATATCTATTTCAGGAATTAAATTTTCTTTTATTTAAATTTTATATATGTTATATTGATTAGTATATATATAATATACTAAGTGCTTTAAGTACTGGGCTAAACCAGCTTAATTAGATGCATAAGTCAATTTTAGGATTGTTTTAAAATTTTATTTGTTTTAAACCTTAGGGTAAAAGTGCTAGGGTTGGCAAAAAAAAAATAGGGATGGTCAGCTGACTGGAAGCACATTTTTGAGGGCCTTATTGCCCATTTAAGTGAGTATTAAGTCTCAACTACAGCAGATCCATGTAACCATCATAGGTCATGAACTTTTCAGCATTTTCAGTGTAATTTGGTACACACACTGTCTCAAGACCTGTATGTTTCTTCTCAGCTGTTTTGGTATGTTCTGTCTTTTAGATTTGTATGTGATTTTTATGGGTTATGGCCCCTGATTGCTCTTCCAACTGACTTTGGCATCTGCATTACTTTCCCACAACTGTTTTGGATTACAATAAAATTTGACGTGTGGCTTCAGTTTGATCTCATGAGTGACTTGATTTCCAGTATTCCTGATAACGTGTCAAGGAGTTGTGGCCCTTGTCTGCACATCCTCATGACTTAGGGTTCTGCAGCATAATTTTACTTTTGTTGCTTTCCAGCCATTATTATGCAGCATTATTGGTGAGACCTTGAAGAATTTTTTTACAAGTTGTGGCCCTTTCTCCATTTGCATTCTGCACCATAACTTTACTGGGGAAAATTACATTTCAGCCAAAGTTGTTATGCACCATTTATACTGATCAGATATCAGGTGAGTTGGATTTTTAGCTTTCTGTGTCATCATTTGGAAAAGTTACAGCCACTGAATGCCTACCTACTCCAAACATTGTTTTTTTCAACATATGTTACATGCATAAAAATGTATACATTGTGTAGTACAGTCCACAAATATGTAGGTGACCTTCAAGACCCAAGACAAACCACTCAGCTAAACCCAGCAGATGGAGAAAGTTGATGAATTAAACATATCTAGATGGAAAATTAGATTGGTTGGACTATTTTGAATAAGGGCCATTTTCTGCCCCCGTTTTTATGGGGACCGCTCCGGTGGCCTAGTGATTGGAGTGTCCGCCTCGGATGCGGGAGGTCGTGGGTTCGATCCCCAACAGCTGCCTTGCTTGGTGCTCAGCATTAAGACTGGTCGGCCTGGTGTCAGGATAATGTGACTGGGTGGGACATCATGCTACATGTCTGCGGCATGATGCCCCAGTGCTAGACATCACTATAAACTGCCACACTGCAGACATCGTAGTGATATGACTGAAAAATTGTCAAAGCTACGTTAAAAATCCAAATCACACACACACACCCCGTTTTTATGGGGAAAAAAAATATTGTAAATATCACAACACTGCCTCATTGTATTATTCGATATATAAATCACCATATTCTGCATTAAATATGCAGATAAATTTCTTTTTCATACCTAAACACAACCTCTGAACATGGGCTGATAAGGGAAATTTAAGAGAAAATGCTACATTTGAGGAACTTGAAACTAGAAATAAGATCTAAGCACAGGCTTGCTCGAAGAAGGTATTTACACTGATTAATTTTTATGAAAATTTTTGGGTTCTTATATTAACTTATGTGAGCACGTTTGCATTAATCACTAAAAACTAAAAAATTCTTGAATTTTGCTGTCTATGTATCATTGTCGTTGTTTTCCCTGTTGCACGGTAGCTGCCTATGTATCGCTACGTGTGACTCTACATCCCCGTTTGTTTGTACCCCATACCGATTTCAATAACGAAAACGGTTAATGTGATAAAAAGTGCACAGAACTAAGTCAATTGAATCATTGATTTATAATTTCTAACCAGACTGTGACCAGAAAGGCACTAATACGGCATCCACTGCACCTTTCATGCTTAACAGACTTCATACTAACACGGCGCCATATTACGTACACTATGTGCTAGTTTATTTCCATCAGACAACATAATGACATAGTTCATCCTATTCGGTAACTGCTGGATAATTCTGTAAATTACCATAACGTTGAGTGTGGAATTATATCCCTTTGCATACATGAACGTAGAAATTAAACCGCTTGTTACATCCATGTCAAAGGCAAATTTGTTGTTGTCATTCGTTTCCTTTGCTTGATTCAACATTGTAAATATCAGAAGCAGATGACATGTATGTACATCCGTAGTCGTGCACACACCCCTTTGCTGAAAATGAACTTGTCCAGGAACTGGAAATGGATCTCGAGGATGTCCGTCTGTTGTATTGAAAGCTTTCGTTAAGCATGAAACACGCAGGCAATAACAATGTAAGAGCCATTCTACTCCGTCAGGTTAGAAAATATATATCAGTGAATGAATTGACTAAGTTCCTTACATTTTTTATCACGTTAAAGGTTTCCATTATTGAAATCGGTAGGGGGGTACAAACAAATGGGTTGGTATAGTCAGACTTTTAGAGTGCGCTATATTATTTCCTTCATTAGACCCGCATTTCCAGAGTGCGCTATATTATTTCCTTCATTATATTTAAAAAAATTCCTGGAATAATACATATTCAGATATTTTAAAAACAATGTTATACATTCATTTCTTTCTTTCTTCATTCTTTCTAAATTGCCTTGGGAACATGATTTTCTGAAGAGGCGCTGAAGGGGTATTTAGAACTAATGTAAACAAAGACTACGTGGAGTAAACATTAAATGGAATTGTACTTTTACGTTGCCAGCTTTTTGCAAAAGCATGCTGTAAATAATAGGATAAGTACATATATATTATTTATTTTATACATAAATAACGGGTTTTTCTTCATTTCTGTCATGATACCGTTTGCTACGTTTAATTCACTCACTATTATAGTGTAATTCTGTACACATAATCTTTAAAATGAATCTGTCAATTTCCAGATGGAAATAACAGTTACAACCAGCGTAGTTTTTCATTAAATTTTGTTAACTGGGTCTTTCTTCATACAGGAACAATATTAATTCTTTAAAATTAAAGCATTAACTGGGCAAACAACAAAGGATGGTACGCAGTTATATAAATCTGCTTGGAAGAAATGTGTCATCTGCATGATATACAGATACAGCAACGTAAGCTTCAATAACTCGGATAGTATAGCATTCGTGTGCCAAATTGTCGCACCAAGTTAATCCCCAAAGTTCTTTTTTTTTTCTTTTTTTTTCTTTTCTTTTTAAAAGCTAATATCCATAATATTAACAGCTGTCAATTTACTGGTCTGAAATAAAATTAGTAACTGCTCAGTTTTCAAAACCAACAAAAATAATGCGCAATTTGAAAATCATTTTATTTTTATGTCATGCAAGGTAACATTTTTTATGAATATGCTATTCATCTAAAATGGAACTATACAAGGCTTGCCAATCATGTCTGCATCATAAAATAAGGGTACTGGAACCAGTGTTGTGAAGCGGTTTTAGATATAACTTTCATACAAGTTTATTTATATTCAATATTTTCATACTGAATTTTTTTCATTTTCCGGTGCACTCATCCACATGAAGAAAAATCGGTTTTAGTCTGACATAGACATTTTAAACTTGCTTACTACATCAATGATGTTTCTAACAATTACTGAAATTAGAAACCATTTCCAAACAGTGGGAACCTTGTCCACAGTCGCGATGGAAGCCCAGTAACTGACAAGATTTATGATTTTTTTATTGAAACTATTTGCAATATTTCTGTGCCAAAAACCAGCAGTTATATGAGCCTCAATCATTTGCAAATCATTTTAATGTTTCTAAAGTGTAATAATCTTTTGTGGGTATAATATTCATCCGAAAGGATACTAGAGGAGAGTGGCCAAATATCTTTGCATCAGAAAATGATTGTGGTGGAAACAGTGTTGTGAAACAATTATTATTCCATAGTTTTATAGTATAATTTTTTTTATACATGTTTGTTTATGCTAAAAAAATTTTAAGACTTAATGTTTTATCACATTTTCCTAATTACTCCTTCAAATCAAGAAAAACTGGTTTTGGACTGACATAAATTTTTACTTTCCTACTAATCAATGATTTTTCTAGAAATTACTGAAATTAGAAATTACACATTTTGTTTCCAAACAGTGGGAAACATGTTGCAAAGGTCAGGAAGGAAGCTAAAGTAAGAGAATTGCTTTATGGTTTGTTAATTGAAAAGGATAATGGTAATATTCCTACCCCCTAACCTGCAAAAATACAAATAAACAAAACAAGTTTGTTCAATCTATTTATCTAAATATTGCATATTTATTGCAATGGCATGTTTTCTTTAAGGTGATTGCATGTTTTCAGAGATTTCGTTGTACTTTATTGATAAAACGTCAGACTCCTGTGCTGTCATCAGGATTTGCTATTAGTTTTGGTTAACTGCTACCATTAGGTAATATGTGTTTTGTGAGTACATTTTTTATCAGATGCTTCGTCGTCTTTTGCTTGCATAGATCGTCATTTTAACACTTCTCTGAACCTTCGGTTATATAGAAAGCCTTATGACGAGATATTCGCATGATTTTTGCATAGGAATACGGACAAGCATGTCGGCCTACATGTATAGTATACAGTACTGAAAATATTGATGCACAAAATTTTCCTTCGAAACCTGTCAAATTATAGTAGTCAATGTAATAATGTGACTAGCTTTACTTTAATGGTATAAATGAATACATATTCATATAACGTTATTTTATTCATTAAAATTTTTATATACGTTTTTGAATTTCTTAATTGCCCCCATCGAGGGCCCCAGTTTTAAGTCATTACAAAGACTTGAATATAGGCCACCATGTTCATGGGAGGAGAGAGAGAGAGTCATGTATAGTTACTTTAAACAATGAAAAGGTAGAACAATACTTACTTTGACTCGTTTTTCATCCAAGTTTATGTGCAAACTTGTTCCCAAAAATTCTTTGAAAGTTGCATTCATTCTATAAATCCCCGAATCTTGCACGATGTAAATCACAATCTTTGCATACTCTTAGTGATGGTAAATAGCATTTGCAAAATGAATAATAAAATGATTGTACTTCCATTTGGTCATTACAGGTATATGTTCTTTATAAACATGTACATCCTCTTATTTCACAGACAACTGTATGCAGTCAGTGTTATGCAGCATTCCCGCACTGGTTTAAAAATAGATGCAAAAAGTCTAGAGAGTACAATACCTACAGTCTGTTTCATTCCTGTATTCTCCAATGCCATTACTTCTAAAACATATTTCACAATTTTCAGAAGTTCATTAAAGTGCAGAACCAATAGTGTTTTACTTCTTATTAATGTCCATATTATATCTTTACGGATGAATGCATAGTTTATAAATAGATTGATGTTTGACTGTAGGCTACATCAAGGTGTGTGGAAGACAATTTATTTTTTTTATCTTCTAAAGATAGAAACACGGTAGTGTGTGTATTATATAACCATGAAAATTTCCAGTGAAGGTTACAAACCCATGTATTCCGCGAAGAAGCGAACCTACAGGCCCCTATTAACGCCCCCTTTACAGTCATATTCAATAATATCAAACAATCATTTAAATAAATCAATAATATTAAACATCATTCAGTGATATTAATATTTTATTGAGGAACAGTTTTTGTATTTTATGATTAAGTACCTTTTTGTCGACGTATTTTAGAAACAGTTTTCATTTGATGTGTAAGTTCGATATTCTATTTTTGTCTATGACGGACCATTTTGGAATAGTTTTAGAAACTAAACTATGTTTATAGAGCTTTTTAACTCCTAAAATAATAAACATGCATATTGCAAATTTGAAACTGAGTGAATAGCTCATGGTAAAGCAGTATATATGAGAAGTAAATGGAAAAATGACAACCTTTCATGTCTTTCTTGACCGTGTTTTGACACTCTGTAACCATGGCAACAGACACATAAACACAAAACTGATGTCAGAAATAAAAGTTAACCACCTCATGTGTACAGTATACATCATACAAAGACATTTGGAGAGGGGGCAGAAAATGGCCCTTATTCAATATAGTCCTTTTTTTGGTCAGTTTTGATTGATGGTCAGTTTGCTTGACCGAGAGGCTACTTCTGGTTAATCCTGTTTCCTCACAGACTACAGTGCATTACCATCTGTACTGTTGACAACTTGAACAGTAGATATAATAAAAATTTTAGTGTTAGCTTGACTTCTTTTTGCATTCACCTTTAAAATCTTTTGCAGGTGGTCAAGTATTGCAGCAGGCAAACGGAGGGACACAACTGGTGGCTACTGTAGGGCCCAATGGTACCATCTCTTACAGCATGATGCCACAGATTCAGACATTCAGCTTTGATGGCCATGAGGGTATACTCATACCTTCAACAATGGGTAATGGCCAATCACAGACCGTTTTATCTGGAGGTCAGGGACAAGCTGTACCAATTTTAACCCAGAATGGCCAGATTTTCAGGGCTCAAGGGGTAGCATCTGCAAATAATGTAGTGTCCAATTTAGGAATAGCAAATATTGGTGGAAATATTGTAAACCTTGCTGGGAATATGGTCAACCTAGGCATGCAGAATATGACCACTGTTAAACAAGGTGGTCAGATAGTTCAAGCATTTCAGATGCCCATTACATCCCAGTTTCAGCAGTTGCCAAACATTATTCAGATTCCAGTCTCAAATAGTAATGGGCAGACAACTTTTCAAACAGTTCATTTACCATTTCAAGCTTTACCCATATCGGTTCAAGGTTCAGCGCAGGATACCACTTCATCTAATACCATGGTAACAGCAGGTTCAAACTCTCACACCCAGACCAATTTAACATCTATGTCCAATGCTTTGCATCAATCTCTGCAGCAGCAGCAGCAGCAGCAACAACAGCAGCAGCAGCAACAACACTACCACCAGCAGCAACAACAGCAACCACAAATTATAGAAGTGACAAGTTTGAGCCAAGTCAAGTCACCTCAAAGCAACAAATTCTCACAAAATTCAACCTCTAATCAAAGTCAGATTCAAGGACACTTGCAGGCAATTACACCGGGTGGACAGGTGCAGAATATTGTGCAGGCAGTATCTGGTCATCAAACAATAGCCGCAGCAGCAGCTGCTGCAAATATTATTCCTCAGCTACCAACTCTTATACCAGTTGGTTCAAACATTATAAATGCAGCACCCGGTCAGGCAATATTTTCTATGTCCCAAGCAGCTAATGGTCAAAATGTAATATTATCTGTCCCGCAAAATTTTGGAACATCAACTACGAACTCATCAACATCCACGACTTCAACACAACATCAGCAAAATGTTGTATCCTTGACTCCACAACAGCTTGTTCAGAATTTTGCAGGGCAGAGTTTTGCCAATATTCAAATAGCAGGACAGAATCAGGTGCTTACACAAAATCAGTGGCTTTCAGCCTTAAATCTTGTAAACTTAAAACCAGGAAGTGTACCAACTATACAGGTACAAAATCTACAAAGTTTGCAAGGCTTTCAAACAGTTCAGGGGCTGCAAGTTGTTACCCCACAAGGACAGATCATTAGTGGGACCCCAACTGCTATTCAGAATTTAGGGGCTGTAACTGTTAACCCAAATGGGACAATATCATTCACTGCAAACCCAGGACAACAGATTCCTCAGCAAGGGATTGCGATAAATTTGAATGGACAGCAAGCAACACTTCAGACTTCACAAGCACTGGGAACAACGCAGATTATTACAGGTAGAACAACTTTCTTTGAGAATGACCATTTAATTTTTGTGATGGTGAAGAGGCATGGATTTTTTTTTTAAATTTCTTTTTGGCCTATAAATAACTTGAGTAAAATACTTTTGCTCAAATTTTAAAAAAATTATAACCACATGCACACCACAGAAAGTTTAAATAGTCAGTCCCTTAACCTTGGTTGTAGCACACCTTTTGCATCTCTTATATTTACTATTCCATTATCTTTTTTGATCATATTGAATCTGACTAAAAACATTCATCTACATATGGCAAGATTTAAATCTCTGACATTAATTAATTAATTATGACATCTATTAGCATATGGTACAGAATTCAGGTCATAAAATACAGTGTGTTTAAAAGGGCAGTATTTCCAGATAAATCCAACAAAACTTAAAGCTTGTCATTTTGACATGGGGTTTTGATCAGAAAACTTGTCATGGTGTGTAGTTGGTCTTAAATGAAAATGTTGCCTATTGTACTTCTAATAAGTTGTCATGATTGGCTTGTTGAAAATCTTCCTGTAACTATTTCCCATGAATGGATAGCAACAGTCATATGAGTTTTTTCATCAAAAGATTTCTGTTGATAAAAGAATATCAGGGATGGTTTCAATTCCTTGGACTTCAAAGGAAGAAATGATCATATCTTGAATTCTGGGAAATTGTTTTCTTCCAGTCAGGTGTCAGTCCAATTGATTGACTTTTGTTTTGTTGCTCTGCAGATGAAAGGGAAGTACACAGTCTTTCTTAAAATAGTTGTGTCTTCATAACCAGCCATTGTCTATGGAATAGTTGCTTTGTAAAGGTGGAAAATGGTATAGGTATAAATTTGTGAATGAGTTAAGTTTACAAGGTGCAGAAATGGTTCATTGCTGCAACTAATTTTTGAGAAATTTGTTAATTCCATCCTCTGTTCCTGCAGGATAGCCAGTCTTTTTTTTTTTTTTTGTTATTTACTCTTTGAGTGTCAAGATTAAGTAAAATGTTTTGATATACTATGTAGGATGAACATATAACAGTAATTCTTTCAGGGGAAAAAAGATGGAAATTATCACAGAAAAACAATTCAAGTAAGAACTTTCTGTATAAAGCATATTGATAACTGCAGTTTAACATGTACCAATTTGTCCCCAGTCCATGGAGTGTTAATGTGTAAATGGGTTTAACATTACACCTTCTATTAAAAAAAATGAGCAGTAATGAATTATTTGTAAAAATAAACCCATAACAAAATTGAGAAATATATTACCCATCATACATTATTTGCAGTAGATGATATAATGAATGATTTAAAAAACATTTCCTGTAAAAGAAAAATTCAGTTGTGGACTACATTGATGCAACAAGGACACAAAAGGTTAATTCATCCAAACTAATAATAATATTAAATCCAATAAAAATGCAAAAAACATTCAGTCAGCTAATATTTTGTCATCTATAGTGGACAAGCAAAACTTGCCTAGTTACATCACCAACCAGTTAATGTTTTTATATGCTGTACCAAACATTCAGTATAATCAGTGCCCTAGGAAAGCAGTGTATGTGCATATTTTACTCAATTAAAAACAAATACCCAATTTTTTTTATTCTAGTATACCCATCATGCATGAAATCAATTTTCTTCAACTCTGAAGATAATGTGCATATGTTTCTGTAAACAGCTTATCAATAAGATGGCATGCTTTGTGTATAAAAAGATACAGTAAATCAGTCTAACTTATATTGCTTTGGTTGACAGGGTGCTTGCTTGTTCATTTATTGCATACAGTCAAGCATTCAGATTTTATTGGACTGACACTAAAATGTTGGGAAAACGAGAAAATCTGCAAAGACTGAAAGATTCAACAATTCTTTTTTTCCCAGCCAGTATCAGTAGTAAAAACTATTCTCCCAGACAACTGATAAATTGGTTGACTCAGAATCTGCCAACAAAATTTATGAAAACAAGGTTTCATCAGAAAAATGTGACAGTAGGAAATGCTCATTATCATGATTGGAAGTAATTGATGTAAGTAATATAGAGAAAAGGTTGAAATGTGTGCATTGTACTAAATAATGTACAGAGACCTTCAGCAGAGAGTGTCTGCAAGGATGATACGAGCGCAGAGAAATTTATTTTGCATCAGGACATAAACAAAAATATAGAGATATTTTCCAATTTAAAATAATTGTTATTCAGAAATGAAAAATACAATTATTTTAAAATTATAATTTCACTTAATTTTAATTTTATGAGCGGAATACAAAATACATGTAGGTCCAAAAGTTGTCACTGATGTAGTAAGCAAGGTTGATTATTTGACATCTTAGTTATCTTCCAGTCACAGCATCATTTGAATATTTTCAATGTGTGAAAAATGTAGGACAAAGATCCAATGTTTTAAATTAAATCTCTTTCTGAACCCCCAAAAGTTAATTTTCTCAAGAGTATCAATGAGGAAATATGGCATCTGCATTCATATTGAAATAAATTGCCACCTGTCTTATGTAACATTTGCAACTTGAAATAGTATGCAGATGTTTGGAAATCTTGGTCTGAGATGCAATACTTATTTTATGAGACCAAATTCTGTACCATATACTGAGAGTATGAAAGTGCATCACTTGTATAAATTTTACATGTGTAAAACTTTAATATTACATATATTGCATAATGAGATGCTACGATTGCTTTTTTACGTTTACTCTGTAAGCATTGAGATTAAGTATCTTTTTCGGCCAGCCTGTCATCTGTCTGTGTGTCCATCTGTTGTCAATTTTGTTTCTGCACAATAACTTGAATTGTCCATCACATACATTAACTTACTTTGTGGATGGCTTGCATTTGGAATAGCAAAGAACTGTTAGTTTTAGGGTCAAAGGTTTGAAGTATTCTCCAAACACAGACATGATTACACACCATTTCTGGGTGGCCAAGTGGTCTCAAAAGCTCACCATTACTGATCACTGCCATCTCACCTCTGTCACATGCGTTTGAGTCTCAGACTCAGCCAATGTGGGTATGTGAGAAAGCTTACCAGTAGCACACCCACAACAACAACAAATCTCAAGTTCCCAAACTTCGTGGAGGGCTTATACTTTGACTAACCAGTAAATTCCAAGGTCAGAGGTCATTGAGAAAAAGGGTTTCTGCTTAGAAACATTAGGTGTGTAGTAAAGATCAGACTTTGTGGATAGCTTGCACTTGCAGAACAGAAGAAGCCAATCAATTTCAGGGTCAAAGGTAAAGTTTATTTGAAGAAGAATTGTTTCTAGACAAAAACTGAAGCTTTTGAACATCAACATTCACCAAAGTTTGTGGATGACTTGCATGTTAGATAAGAATAGATTCAACAAATTTAGGTTCAAAAGGACATTTTTTTCTTGAAGAAAAATGGGTTTTGCAGAATAATACTTGTTCCAGAGTAAATTTCTTGACCAAACTTGATGGTTTGCTTTTTGAGCAATAAAGAAACCTATGGATCCCAGTGTTTAAAGGTCAAAGGTCTTTGTCAAGGTTAAGTCTAATAAGAAAATAATGTGATCTACTCATTTAGTTCAATACCAGATGCTGTAACCAGAAGTTAGTATCATGGAGACCTGTTGGACAATAATCTCACAAATCAACCAATTCCTACAAGCACCTGCGTAGAGGACTGTTCATAGTGGGACAGTGTCATTTATTGTCGCAGGTAGCTGACAATTGTACGATTTTTAGAACGAGCCTGTATGTAATAGTATGTTAAATACATTATGTAAAAGAATGTAGATAGCTGAATGGCTGAAAATAAATTATCCCCCCTTATAGGTTTTTTGGGAAAAAAGTCAAAGTATTCATAAATTGTAACAGTTAACCTAAAGCCATTTTGTTTATTTTATTACCTTTGCCATACAAGTACTTTGGATGTAAATGGGAGTATCTCAGTGGGCAAGACATTTATAATGGGTACATACACATTCAGAGAAACAAGCAGTAAAACATAATTTTCATCATTTTAAAAGTTTCCTCTTGGATAGTTCAGTGGATGTGAACATGATTTTCCAGTCTTGTGACAAAAGTATTGTAATTTGGTAAAAATGTTAAGATTATATGATATGGAAATTAAATTAGTTGTCATTGCCCTATGTGTCGTATTTGTTGAAGAGTGATAACAATTGTGTAAGTTTATATCAAAATGCTTGTCTGAGTCAGATGCATCGTTGTGTTCACATCATATAGTGGACACATAATAATCATATAGTGGACACATAATAATCATCTAGTGTGCACATAATAATCGTTTAGTGGGTACATAATAATCATATAGTGGGCACATAATAATCATACAGTGGGTATATAATAATCATACAGTGGGCACATAATAATCATATAGTGGACACATAATAATCATACAGTAGACACATACTAATCATATAGTGGGCACATAATAATCATACTGTGGGCACATAATAATCATACAGTGAGCACATAATAATCATATAGTGGACACATAATAATCATATAGTGGACAAAATGATCATATAGTGGACACATAATGATCATATAGTGGACACATAACAATCATATAGTGGGCACATAATAATCATACAGTGGGCACATTATAAACATATAGTGGACACATAATAATCATATAGTGGGAAAGTAATAATCATACAGTGGACACCTAATAATCATACTGTGGGCACATAATAATCATATAGTGGACACATAATAATCATATTGTGGGCACATAATAATCATACAGTGGGCACATTATAATCATATAGTGGACACAATATTTATATAGTGGGCAAGTAATAATCATACAGTGGACACATAATAATCATATAGTGGACACATAATAATCATATAGTGGGCACATCATAATCATACAGTGGCCACATTATAATCATATAGTGGACACATAAGGACACATAATAATCATATAGTGGGCAAGTAATAATCATACAGTGGACACCTAATAATCATACGGTGGGCACATAATAATCATATAGTGGACACATAATCATATAGTGGACACATAATAATCATATAGTGGACACATAATAATCATATAGTGGGCACATAATAACCATACAGTGGGCACATAATAACCATACAGTGGGCACATTATAATCATATAGTGGACACATAATAATCATACAGTGGGCACATTATAATCATATAGTGGACACATAATAATCATATAGTGGGCACATAATGATCATACTGTGGGCACATAATAATCATAGTGGGCACATAATAATCATATAGTGGGCACATAATAATCATATAGTGGACACATAATAATCATATAGTGGACACATAATAATCATACAGTGGGCACATTATAATCATATAGTGGACACATAATAATCATATAGTGGGCAAGTAATAATCATACAGTGGACACATAATAATCATACTATGGGCACATAATAATCATATAGTGGGCACATAATAATCATAGTGGGCACGTAATAATCATAATGATTGGACACATAATCATATAGTGTGCACATAATCATATAGTGGACATATAATAATCATACAGTGGACACATAATAATCATATAGTGGGCACATAATAATCATAATGATCATATAGTGGACCCATAATAATCATATAGTGGACACATAATAATCATATAGTGGGCACATAATAATCATACAGTGGGCACATAATAATCATACAGTGGGCACATAATAATCATTCATTGGAAGCATAATAATATAGAGGGCACATAAACATACAGTGGGCACATGATCATACCATGGGCACATAATAATCATACAGTGGTCACATAGTCATTCATTGGGCACATAATAATCATATATTGGGCACATAATACAGTGTGCACAGGGGTCAAGCTAGACCTGAATTTTAGGGAGAACTGACTTCTCCTTTTGGACAGAACAGGGAGAAGTGAAAGCTCAACAGGGAGAAGTGGATGTGAAGCAAGAAATATTATATATATATAATTTTTTTGGAAAGGCGCCAAACATTCATCACACATACAAGAAAAATACCACGTGCCGTGCCTATAATATATATATATATATATATATATATATATATATATATATATAATGTGTGTTCTCTTATTTTAATTATGTCCTCTATTTTCCAGTATTCATATTTGCATTTAACATTGGATATAAGCAATACTTTATTTTGAAGTTATTTTGTCCATATGACTCTAAAAGAGGATAATAGAAACCACATTGTAACACATTTCAACTGAGTAACCAGATCACATTATTGTAATTGCAAGTTGGTAAAAATGCTTAATCAACTACTTTTAATCAATTTTTAATTTTTTTTTTTTTTTATATCTTCTTAAATTTCACAATAATGGCAGTTTCAAAGATTTCTAAAACCGTCTGAAACAACCCTTGTACTATGTACATGGGGGCAAATGCACACGTGTCTTCAGATCATACTGTTCATCCTCATTTCTTTGTTGCGGAAAAAAACATTACCGTAACTATTCATACATAACACGCTAAAATGCATACAATTACAGACAAAGCTCCTTTATAGTCGGTATATGAACTAAACCCTTGTTTCCAACTGAATCAACACAGATGTGGGTGCATCTATTTTTAGAAGGAGGGGTTTTCTTAATGTAATCACTCACTTTATATAGCTTCATTACAACAGTCCATTGATAGGATTGCAAACTTGTGATTTATTTATTTATTTCTCTGACTGCTCCTGTGGCCTAGTAGTAGAGTGTCTGCCTCGGATGTGGGAGGTCGTGGGTTCGATCCCCGGCCGAGTCATACCAAAGAATTTAAAATGGTACTAACAGCTGCCTCGCTTGGCGCTCAGCATTAAGAGGTTAGTGTTAGGACTGGTCGGCCTGGTGTCAGGATAATGTGACTGGGTGGGACATCATGCTACATGCCTGCGGCATGATGCCCCAGTGCTAAACATCACTATAGACTGTCACACTGCAGACATCGTAGCAATATGACTGAAAAAATATTGTTAAAGCTACGTTAAAAATCTAAATCACACACACACTCATTTATTTGTCTACGTACTTGTTGGTTAAATAGTAACTGCTTTACTGCTTTTTTCCATATTTTCACAAGTCAGAAAACAACTTGGACCTTACAACACTTATCGCAAATTCCACAACATTGCATTGTCTGACCTACATAATTGCATTTCAAAGTTAAATCTTAAATAGCATAATACCTAGGCTTTGCTTTCTATGAATTGTATATTTCTAAATATATTTGCCTGGTGATTTACTAAAACAGACAATCTAATAAACTGGTACTTCCCAGACATTGCAATGTCCGCCATTTTTATTTCTCCGTTACTGGTTCACTTAAGTTTCAAACTAATTTTATGACAAAATAGTGTACAAGAGGCAATTAAAATATCCAGATCACTGATTATGATCTTAACATGCTATTGTTAAATTTTTGAAACACAAGTTTGTATGTTTTCATCAGAGGATAACATGCGGAAATCGGGCAGTGATAGTCGTTATAACTAACTTGGGGAAATGGTTAATGGTCAATCAGCCATCAAAACACATGCCTGTGAATGTGCAAGAGTTTGTTTGTCAGCGTATTTGATATCAAGACTAGACCTAGCTACTGATGGCTTGATGAATACATTTCGCTACAACACAGTACTAGAATTGACCTGGCTGATGCAAGGAGGCATTTCAAAAAGTATGGTTAGTCAACATACCTCTGAAAAATTCACAGAGCAAAGTCATTTTCGCTTTCCTGACAGAAGAAGGCAAAGTTCACATTTTTGGTGACTTGTCACCCACTTCGCCTGGTAGCATGACCTCTGTGTGCACATGATCACACATTGGGCACACAGTAATCGTATACTGGGCACATACTAAGCATGTCATCAGCATATAATATATTGGGCACATAATAATTATACAGTGGGCACATAATACTAATATATTGGGTGCATAATATTCATGCAGTGGGCATACAATAAGCATGTAGTCAGCATAATATAATATTGGGGAAGTAATAATCTTACAGTGGACACATAAATCATATAGTGGGCACATAATAACCATATTGTGGGCAATCATATTGTGGACACATAATCATGTACTTTGTACATCATACCATGCATAGTGGGCATATAATAATCATATATAGACAAATCATACAGGGTGGCCCAGTGGTCTAAAGCGCTCACCATTACGGATCATCTCAACTCTGCGTGGGTTCGAGTCTCAGGTTTGGCCAATGTGGGTATGAGAAAAAGTTTGCCAGCAGCTTATTGTGGGTTGGTGGTTCTTTCCAGGTTTTCCCAGGTTCTTCCTCCATTATTTATACTGGCTGCCATGTATAGCCTATCTTGTGCTGAAAAATGGCATTAAACCCTACAACAACAACAACAACAACAATCTATTGAGCAAAGACAGTGATATATTTGGGTACAGTATTCCATGGTGTGACTTTCTTTCAATTGTCATATCCATCTGGATGAGCAGTGGAGAAAACCATGCATTACACTGTACTACAATATTTCCCAATCAGCTTGCACTACTTCAAAATATACAGGTTCATGCAAAATGTAAATCTGGATATCCTATTTTTCTTTTGTGATGGTTATTCAGTGAACAATGTGCAATAGTAGCAGCAATGCGTTATGCACCAGCAGATTCAAGTCTGCATCATTGGCCCTTGTGTCTTTTGCTACCCTTAGGAAATGAGGTACATTGTATATATACTCGCATATAAGTCGAGTCAAGCAGAAAAGAACAATGATCCTTATCTGCCGTAACATAATGTGCCTGCAAACAAGGGTATATGTTGTTGTTCTTATCATTATTCCTAACAAACTGCACAGACTTTGTGCGATAGCAAATCTGCATATTCTGTGCAGTTTGCAGTTGGACTTGAATAATAAGCTAGTATGTATGGTTATGTATTGGACACAATATCAAATATCAGCACAGATTCATAAAAGTCTAATGTTTTGGTGCCAGATTTAAAAACTTAGAGCTCGCTTAACTCCTAATATAGAACTGCTAGTGGAAGTACTACAGTGGGTACATAATAAACATAAGTGGATACATAATAATCATATAGTGGGTACATAATAATCATATAGTGGGTACATAATAATCATACAGTGGGTACATAATAATCATACAATGAGTACATAATCATACAGTGTGTACATATTAAACATACAGTGGGTACATGATCCTATAGTGGGTACATAATAATCATACAATGGGCACATAATAATCATACAGTGGGTACATAATCTTATAGTGGGCACACAATAATACTGTGGGCAGTAATTGTGCACAAAATCATCATAATACATGCATATTGATCATAGTGGGCTCTAATCCTATAGTGTATACATAGTCACAATAGTGGGCATATATCTTGTATAGTGTGGTGCAGACATGTAATAACCAAACAATGGGCACAATGAAAATCACAGCCACTCCTCCATGCCTTCGTGAGAATGGATGTACTATTAATCAAAAGGTGAGTAATACATGGTTCTTAAATACATATTGTATATACTCACTTAAAGTTGAGTCAAACTGCAAGCAACAAAGATCTTTATATGTCATAGCTATATATACCTGCAGATCAGGGTCTTGGCTGTTTGGTCTACTGATTACTCCTAACAAACTGCACAGACTGAGATCTGCTGGTAATTATGAGATGGCAGATCTGGGTCTGTGCAGTTTGCAGTTGGATTTGACTTGTAATTGAGTATAAATGGTATATATTGAAACATGGTCTGCAACTTGACAAGGTGCAATTGCACACAGCCTTTTATTTCTTAAAGATATTTATGTTTACAGTAACGCCTTTTAGTAATCTGTCATTTTAACATGTAGAGGTTTGTATTTTCACTGAACTGTATCACACGTCTTATATGAGCTCGATACGGAATAAGTTAAGAGATAGAGAATGCCAACATTCTGTGATTTTCATCTCAGTAAGACAGCAAAAAGCTTACCATGTATCACCAGTATGTTTAGTAACTACACCTTTATTAATACATTTTCATACCAAACCAAAGATGCTTCAAAATATTTCTTTAAATACATGTATGTAATGACATTTCATAACAAAGTGCCAATTATGAATAACTCGCATTTGAAAGAATTGGAACCATCTTAATTTCCGCCAATTTTTGTATTAAGTAGTCCATTGCAGTCAGACCTCCATTCTAGAGAGCTTTTCTGTGGCTCCATACAAGAGGAGATTCCTGCTTGGCCAAAAGGTTATGTCCCAGTTAAATTTTGACCGATCAGCTGTTGTAGTAACATTTTTTGCTATATAAATAGAGACATGTGTAGTGTGCAAATCAGTGGGAATCACTTTACATATTTTAAACTGCAACATTTTTCTTAAAATTAATCACATACTTTTCAAAATTATGCTGGCATTTTCTCCTCATCAAAATGACACCCAGATTTCTGAAAAGTGATGCTGGGAATGCAAATACCATTAAGAAATTGAGGGCTAGGATTGAAACTGCAGCATGATCTTTTAATGTCAAGCATACGTCAGGTGCCTGTACCAGTGTAAAAAAAAAAATGAAGTTGACTACTTTTCTTTTGCAATATGAGAGTGTCAACTAAGGCAGAATGATGCACACTGTATGTTAAGTAGTAGTGTTAAAATATGCACTTGTAAAGGGTAGAAATTGCACTGGTTCATACTCAGATTGTGGATCTGCACTAGCTTGGCCCCAAAAGAGTAGGTGTAAGAAGATCAGTGGTTTTTCTAAGCCCTGACCTATAATTCTTTAGTTTCAATGATGGAACAAAAAGATGATGAAGTTATATAGTACACGAGCAAAAATTGTAATGTACCTATAAAATTACGTTGTAGTGGATTTGAGGTGTCATGTTTGGTCTGGTTCCATTACCTGTGTTCGCGAAGGAAATTCATAGTATATTGGGGAACTGTAGTAGTGAAGGTTACTGCGTACTAATCCAAAGGGACAGTGAACTAAGGCTTTGATATCCTGGGGGTCAAACATTGTTTTGGCAGCAATACATATTCCAAATGAACTGTGAATAATATCAGTGAGGTGGGACATGATATAGTCCATAAGATGTTCTGCTGGAACCCAACCCCCAGCTATCTGTCAATACTGTTGAAATAAAAATCTAAATAGAATCATTAAAGTATTTATGATAATTCCTAATTTCAGCTGGTGGTCAGCAGGTGCCCATTCAGCAGGACCCCAATGACCCCACAAAATGGCAGGTAGTTCAAACATCCCAGGCAAATGCAAACCTAGGGGCCATGGCCAGTCCCACACCACAGTTGGAGTCCCCTACTTCAGGGAAAAGGCTGAGACGGGTGGCCTGCACATGTCCAAATTGTAAAGACAATGAGGGAAAGTAAGTATGCTACAATTATAGCCTTTGGATGAGGTCCATATATGGTTCTGTGGAACCGATAAAACCAATATTCACCAATGCTACACACTAATGGGAATTTGTTTGCATCTGGTCTAAAAGACATTAAGTTCCAACTGTCAGTTTACCATTGAATTTGACAATGAGGGCAATGAAATGAAACTTAGTTCAGTCTTCTTATCTTGGTTTGGACAAAATTCAAATCTTAATGGAAATTACATAGTTAATTTAATGTTTCACTAATTGTTAGATTAAAAGAAACGAGGACTAGTTTGACTTTTTATATAAATTTGTTCATATTTCTCCCCCCGGGTCATTTTTTCAGTTGCATAATAGCAACCTTTTACATAACAAGGGTTGAAAATACACTTGGACAACTGAAATAGCAAGAGAACATTTTGAACAGCTAAGTGAATTTTCCAGTAAACTTCAATGGAGCATGTGCTCGTTCAGGTATGACTGTTGTCTTTATAGATGATGATTTTCAGTTGAGAATATTGCTGACTTTCGTTCAGTGGAAGTTCATGCTTTTAAAAGGAAGTTGTTTTCCAGTTGTTTTGTTCAGTCTTATACAAGCACTTTGCTGTCTCTTGTCAATACTTGTTAAGACTTGTCAATACTTGATAAGACTTGTCAGTACTTGTTAAGACTTACCAGAGAGAGCAGACTCAGACTGGTCTCAGTTTGTAATTATTTACAAGTGATATTATTAGAAGGTTCACCATAAGTTCTGAAAATAAGCTTTCACATGAGTGAATTAAGTTCATTAATGTTTTCGGCTTTTTTATTTCTCTAATAGCTGGTTAAGTAATAGTTTATTCTGGGCAAGTAAAGATATTTTTGCATTAGCCTGATAGGGCAAGTGAATCATTTTATTATTTGCTGTACCAGCAAGTGAAGTTTCTTTTTAGTATTTACCTGGTGAGACAAGTGATTTTAGCATTTGCCTGATATGGAAAGTGAAGATTTTTTTTTATAGATTTTTCAACCCTTGAAAATAATAATAGAAAAAGTTTACATATATGACTCTATCACATTGCATTGTTGTTTTGTTTTGGGGTTTTACATCATTTCTCAGCACAAGATAGGCTAATCATGGTGGCCAGTATAACTGGTGTAGGAAGAACCCAAGAAACCACCAGTAAAAACCACCTACCCACAGAACTTGAGCCCACATGGGCAGAGGTGAGATGGCAGTAAGTGATGAAGCAAGCACTCTGCCATCTGTGGCTCCAACACTGTACAGAAATATTCATTTGCAAAAAATGTAGAAGGAATGGAATGGTAAAATTTTGTATTCGACTTTTAATTCATACAGCAGATTATATATTTGTGCAGAGAAAAGAATTGTTCAGTATTTGGCCCAAAGACGATCCCTGTATGAAATAAACAACACAGTCTAAACAGTTGTACAATGAATTAATCTTTATTCATCTTTACTAGTTTTCATAAACAATATTTCTCATTAGTACCAATTTTCATGAGCAACATTTCTCATTAGTGCCAATTTTCTTGAACAGTTGTGCTTACATAAAGACAATAAAACTTCCTTCCCAAAATCCATCAATTTATAAATGTATGAAAAAGGTATTTTTTTGGCAAAACTGTGAAAATTGTTACCCATGAAAACACATTTAAGTTAATGTCCATACACAAGAACGTGCTGAACATGAAGATATTGAGGGATGACATTTAGTTGACAAATATGTCATTTGGAACGTAGTTCTTAATTGGTTATTTGGGGGTGTGTGGAAAGTTCTCTTTCATGCCAGCGAGTCCGGTACTTTTGTATTATTTGCCAAATCTATTTAGAAATAGCATTAAGCAAGAACATTTCGACAATTATTTTACAAATTTTTCAGGACTGGAGAAAATAAGAAGAAACAGCATATATGTCATGTTCCAGGCTGTAATAAAGTATATGGGAAGACGTCCCATTTACGTGCCCATTTAAGGTATGTTTTTTTAAGTATTTTCTTGCAAGGAAATTTGAATGCTTCAAAATTTGTGTCATATTGTCATTCGGTTTTCAAAGAAATAGACAAGACCTGATGCATTATTCCAGATCTCGAAATTCTTGATCATTATGCCAACCTCATGAAATAACATTTATGCATGTGTTCACAAAGTTCACTTGTATGCATACACAGATTGTGCATGATCAATCAAGCTGCCTGCATCTAGTCTTTGGGACTGCCAGCTGAGTGGCTAGGAGACCAAACTCGGAATGTAACATCAGTGCCCATTGGTTACTGAGTACATCATTAATTCAGTCATATTGCCCATACATTAACATGTTGCCTCAGGTGACCTTGTTATGCAGATGAGCATTTTGTTTATTTCTTGTTTGCAGAAAGCACAATACAGAAATTTATCTGCTACTGAAATCCAGAAATATACGTAGGATGGGTCTGACACATAGTTCATGACCAATATAAATTAGGAAACCATTTCCCTAAATGAGTGAAGATAGGTTGGACGTGTTATTTTTGGAAAGATGTGAAATGGAAATACTTGAAAAAAATCTGAACGGTTGTTAATAGCTGTGGTTCAGAATTAACAATAAAAACCATTTATTAATGAATAGATTATGTGTTGTGATTATACATGCTGCCTGAGGAACAGCCATGTCTGTTAATAGGCACAATATTAATTATTTCCTTTGAAGGTAATACTTATATTCTTTGTTTTACTGATGAAATGTGCATAAGGAGAACATGATGTTAGAGAGACTGATGTTCAAAACTTGGGGGGGATTTGTTGTGGAAGAGTTCATATCCAGGATTTGTAACTGGTGGTTTTCATGTTTTTAACTCATTTTGTCAATAGGGCCTGTGTTGGTACATGTGACCTAGTTTCTGATGCAGTAGCAAGTCTCCTTCCAGGATCTCCACTGTATGGTCCTGGACCACAAGTTTTAAAATGTGTTTACAGTTGTATAGATGTACTGGAAAATTTGTGTACAGTTTTATAGATGTACTGGAAAGTTTTTGTAGTTTTATTTATGTACTAGAAATGTTGTGTACAATTTTATATATGTACTGGAAAATTTGTGTACTGAAAAATTGGTGTACAATATTATATATAAATGTACTGGAAAATTTGTGTAGTTTTCTATATACATGTACTGGACTCAATTATGTTTGGAGAAATATGTGCCAGGACTTCTATTTAAAAATACTACAGAAGAGCTCTGTGATGGATATATAGATGTAAGATGGGATATGTTCCCAAGCTTATCTGAAGTGGACTGAATAATATGTATACACATATGTCTTAATGTGTTTATCACTGGGCACTGATATCATATAATATTTTGTGTTAGGGCTGGCTAATTGGACCAAATGTTGATATAGCATATGGGTTTCATTATCAGTTATTGATCTGTTTGTAATCATTGTGGTGCAATTACAATACACTGACTCCTGAGAAGTATGAAAGTAATTGTGTTTGTTTGTTGTGCAGCGAGGCCCATTATCTTGCATTTCACAGTATAATCATTTTACCACAAGACACCACAGCAGCTTTTCTTCTGTAAATTGTAGTCTTTTTACTTACAAATTTATCTGGCAATTTTTTTATATTCCCATGTATTATTGTATGATAAGAAAGACAATGATGGATGTCTCCATCTTTGTTCATCTGCAACAAAATCAATCACAGCTCATCAGCAAGAAAGTTTCCCTCACATTTCTTTGAACTAGATTCGACCTCATTCCAATCATTTAAAATAATTTATTATTTACATTAGTCAGTCTGTCAGATTTTTTCTATGACATGTCTTCTGTGAAAGTGACAGTCCAGTGGAACTTTAGGGCCAGGTTTGAATTTGATTGAATCCCCAGCTTTTTGGAGGTCAAGGTCATAAACAATTGTCTATTTTGTTGTGTCATGCTTCTGTGGTATAGAATAGCTAAACTTAATGTTCAATATTCAACATAATAGGGCAGTTTCCATAGCAGTAAATTTATCCTAAAACATCAATTAAAAAATTTTGTATTGATAATACATATATCAATAAATAAAAAAATTATTTAGATAATCGTGCCAGCCTTATTTTGTACATGCAGCTTTAAACTTTTAAATATGATTGCTTCCTCTTGAGAGGTGCAAAACAGTTGTGTAAATGCTAAGATTAATTTATCACATGAAGGTGAATAGATCAGTTATTCCGTTAAGGCCATAGAATAAGAGAAAGAAAGCAACCATTCATTTCATTGTCTATTCTATGACTGAAAGTTTGGTGGAGAAATTGTAGCACCCATTCATTTGTAAAAAGTGAAAATCTTTCTAAAGATAGGAGATACTTAATGAAATAAATGTCTGGTCCTAAAAGATAATGTGCGGTTTTAGCATATTCATTAGATGTTTTAGCATATTCATTAGATGTTTTAGCATATTCAATAGATGTTTTAGCATATTCAATAGATGTTTTTGCATATTCAGTAGATGTTTTAGCATATTCAATAGATGTTTTAGCATATTTCTAAAATCAGTATGAATTCTGTACACGTCCTTGAATAGCCACTTATGTTTTTATTGGAGACCTACAGCTGAGAACTTAAGAAGTTAAATTAAGCAACTTAGTTTTTCTATACCACTGAAATCATCCATGCAGCACACTTAGTCAATTATGAATATTTTCAGGTGGCATACTGGAGAACGTCCATTTGTATGTAGCTGGATTTTCTGTGGCAAGAAGTTCACACGATCTGACGAACTACAGCGGCATAAAAGGACTCATACAGGTAAGTTCAAATAAATCGGTTGTTTGACAGTGCAGAAGAAAGATTAAAATGAAGTTGAATATTTTTATACAAATCATTACCTCCTCTTGTTTTTGTTTCAGTTTGGAGTCATCAGTTACTCTCTTTTTAAAAAAGGATTGCATATAAATTTGTATATCCTTGCCGTATGACAGAGTGTATCTTGTTATTATATCTGTTCATCTGTTTCCAATTTTGTTTGTCATAATAACTTCATTTCTCCACCACCATATACCGAGCAAACCGTGGATGGCTTGGGCTAAACAAGTCTTTATATTTTGGGGTCTAGAGGCCAAAGTTCAAGGTCATTGCAAGTATAATAAAAACGTAACGCTTTCTGCAAAGCAAGTGTTGTTCACAACTGCATACTTCAACTGGAGTGACCAATATCTCTTGGTCAATAAGCACCTGAGTCAGCCATGCTCATCTAGTGCCTTGATAGATGGATGCAGGCATATGATGTAATTTCATGGTTCTCAGATTTTGTAAGTTATAAAAATAAAATTCAACAAATCTAATTATTTCTGCATCATTCAGAAGAAAAAGTTTTTATTTTGGTAATTTTAATACCTTGTAGACAGTGCTTTACAGAAGCAACTTGACACAATGGAAGGTATGCTGTCATTACAGTAAATCTGGAGGTTAAACTTTTGTATGTATGTATGTAGCATTAATCCCATGTGTTTGGGGAATAAGAATTTTAAAGTTATTCAGTTAGAGGTACAAATAAACTGTACCGATTTTTGTGCACTTCAGACTAAAAATATTCATGAAAAATGATGTGCATATTATCTCAGTTCTGTTTTGTAGGAGCTGCATTAGCCCAGACTCATAGTTGAAAGTGTGTTTGAATCCTCCATCAGCTGTCTTGGTTGAATATTAAGCTGTGACTTTGGGCAAAGTACTTTACTGTTGCATTGGCACTAAATAACGTGTTTCTGTACCATAAAGCACCAAAACCAAAACCAATTGCCATTTCTATTTTTGCAGTGATTTCCTTGCATTGTTTGGATAAATGATAAAACATTTTCAAGGAATTCCATGAAAGCTCTTTGTCTGGAATAGAATGTAAAGGTCCAGGAAATAGGGTGACTCCTAGAGAGTCGTGTTTTATCATTTTTAAAACAACTATTAACCAAAAGGTTTTGCATTTTCTATGTCATTGTCTTCTTGATTGGGGTTATTAGTTCTATATCTCTTCTAATTTCAGGTGAAAAGCGTTTTGAGTGTGATGAATGCTCGAAGAAATTCATGCGGAGTGACCACCTTTCCAAGCACAAGAAAACCCACCAGAACAAGACTAAAGCTTCCTCCCCACAGTCAGCTCTAGCTGGTGAGACAGAAGACGATAATATTGATGGTGGAGTTGTTGTGGATCCACGGACTAACACAGTGCATATCCTCGATAATATGCAGATTACTTTGGAATTAAAGGGAGAGGATTGATGAACAACTGTTTGTAAATGCTAATGTTTATGGGCTCCTTACATGTATGATTAATTTTATCCCTGTTGATGCCCATATAAAGGGCTTTGCCCCATCCATTCTCATAGGAAGGGTACCTGTCCAGTTTTTCTAGTCCGTTAAGTGTTCTGTATAGGGAGGTTTTGGTGTATTCAGAATTTACTACTAGTCCAGTGCTGTATACTGGTCACTCCCATCAACAAACACCTCTCATACCTCGGTTACTTTCAGATGTTATCATTTTTCATTTACAGTAATACTTGACTTAGCAAATGCCATTGCCCCATAAAGGAAAATATGGGTCCCTTTTGTTACTTGTTGATCCCACTTTGGAGGAAGTTACATGTAAAGATCGTTTTTGGTGTCTGTCTCTCACCCATTCCATCCATCTGCACCCTAGATTAGGGTCAGTATTAAAGTTATTTGAATTGAACTCAGTGCTTAAGTTTTTTTGCTCTTTAGATAACTAAGGGAGTGACCATTCAATTTTCGGTGGTGATGGTGACCTAGGTTATTTTTTTAAATGTACAGCCTACAGATAGCTTGAGAACAAAATTCATAATTTGATTAACATATTATATCCATTGTATTGGTTGAAAAAATTAATTGATGTTAAAGAGGAAAAGAATATGCAAGCTAAAAAGAAAATCCCAGCACCCCCCTCCCAATTTAGTCAGTCCTTAAAAGGTGGGCTTTGAGACAAATTGTGTACGTTTTTTTCCAGTCATTTTCAGAGCTGACACCAACTTCAAAAATTATGTAACGAAGTTAAAAATGCCATAAATTCTATTTTTCCACATTTTGGAGCCAAATGTTGGCATGTAACCAACAATAGACTGTTGACCTCTACTATCATGGATAGTTACATAACTGCTTGACAGAGCAGCTTCCTTCAACACCTCAATATAGCCACTATGTAAGATACAAGTTGAATTGTCACATCTTTGAAATTTATTCTGATTTTTGGGTAATTTCTGGTATACTAAGATAGTGTTCTTTGAATTTAAGTTTGTGTCTTGTAGCTTTCCTTGTCAAAGACCAGAGGGTGCTTATTGGATGGCCTTTTGCCTGTCTTCTGAAGTCTACTTATCCGTTAGTATTTAAATAGGATAAGTTTGTTATCTCAGCTCATTCTAAACTGCATGGGAGATCACTATTAAACTTTGTTCCCACTGTTTTGTTGGTCCTAAATGAAAAGGGTACTTCTCTGACAACCATTATAGCTGTCACAGCAACCTTCTTGAAAATCTTTGTTGTTATTCCTTTGGAATGGATGATCATATCAACATTGGGTTTTCACTAAAAGTCTTGTGATATCTGGTTGGCCCTAAATAAAAATGGTGCCACTCTGATATCCAATATGGCCACCACAGCAGCCATCTTAAAAATCTTGTTAATTGTACCTGTCAGTGGAAAGTCATAATGATGTGGGGTTTTTACTGGCAGACTTCTTATGATGTCTAGTTGCTCATTGAAGTGAAAATTGTTCTGATTAGACATCTGTGTTGAAAATTTTGTTGTTACTACTCCTTTTGAATGTTTGGTTGTATCAATACAGGGTTTTCAATGAAAGGCTTTTTATGAAAATGATGTCAATCTGATGTCTGATATCTTGAAAATCTTTTTATAGCCATGCGACCTTGAACAGAAAGTCATATGGTTTGGCATTTCATCAGAAGATATCTAGTTGATGCCAGATGAAAATGGTACTGATTTGACATTCAGTATGGCCAACATGGCATCCATCTTGAAAAATATTGTTATTGCTTATCCTCCTAAAGAAAGACATATTTATATTAACATGCCTTTTTCATCAGAAGATTAAGTATGATATATAGTTGGTCATGGATAAAATGGCACTGATTTTACCTCCAGTATGACTGCCACAATGAATCCCATTTTGAAATCTTTGTCACAAATTCTTCTGAATAAATGGTAATAACAACATAGGTTTTTAACCAAAATTCTTCTAATGGTAATGTCTAGTTTACCATAAATGAAAATGGCACCAATCTTGCATCCAATGTGACTGCCACAATGGCTAATTTGAAAATCTTGTTGCTCAAGATTATCAGAGATGGTTTCAACAATCAGCATTTCAAAGAAGAAATTGTCTTCTGGCAGTTCATCATTGGAGCAATGCTTCAACATTGCTGATTGTGCAAGGTCCATAACTGAGCCTTGTTGTGAAACAAAGTGATCAAATTAGCAGTGATGTTATTGCAGTAGCTGTGAACAGTGACTTTACCCATGTCTATATTGATATAGTAAGTTGGTATTTTATAGGATAAGTTTGCATTATTATGGTCATTTCACCTCCATTTTTTTCTTTTGAACTATCAAAGTAAGACAACTCATACCTGATATGCTGCAACATTATAGCTTTGGATTACCTCCCATCAGAAGTATTTAACGAAAACATAATTAGTTGAATTATGGCTCCTTTTTACTAGATGTGTCCACTTATAAACAGTCGTTTGCTCTGCCAAATTTGTTAAGGTAAATTTTTAAGATGAAGTTTGACTGAAGATTTCATTTTAGAATTTTTTTTTATCTAGATGAATGAAATGAAGCATATCGTGTATGATGATGTCTCACTTAAACCAGCACTGGATGGATTAATGATTTACTCTTGGTATATTTTTATGAATCTGCTATCTATGCTGTTTTCATCGTTAACATTTTTTAAATTTTAGCACTAGAGTACAGCAGAGTAGAATGTTAATGCTAATACGATTCATAAATCAATTTTACGAAGAATGCACCAGTAGAATACAGTCTGATTAAAATCAAAATGTTCTGATACAAGTTTATCTATTGGGCAATGATACAAGGTCGTATTCCTTTAACATTTCAATTCACCAATCAAATTACAGCTTTGAAATTTCTGCAGGTGAGAAGTATCATGCGATCATGCGATACATCATTACTATTAACAACTTGCCCAACCATGAAATACAGCTATTTATCTCATGGATCACTAATAATATTTGAGGTGTTTCTTTTCAAAGTGACCAGAACACACATTTTTATTAATTTTTTTTTTTTTTATTAATTTTTTTTTGTTGGATACATTCATTTTAATCAGATTTACATTTAATGACTGTATATACATGTTCAGTTTGTCATGTTAAAACTGTACATGTTAATACATTTCAGTCTGTCAGGTTAAAACTGTACATGTTAACACATTTCAGCCTGTCATGTTAATATTGTACAAGATCTCACTAGTTAGTTTTGCAATTCCAGTATTTTATTAATTTTATAAGCCCAAAATAAGTTTGTCATTTTTAAGATTTAGATTTGGCAGTATGGTTTTAAGTTAGGTGAATTTTTGCATACTTTAATTAATGCATTTTTTTGAATTGGTTAATCTTTTGAAAAATTTCTTTAAAATTGTTTATGGAAAACAGTTTTTAAATTAAGTGCTCTTGCATAATACTCATGTTTTGTTAGTAACAGTTGCATTCCTTCCAAAATTCACCAAGAAATTTGTAAATAAAGATTATGATGTGATTGATGGGTAAGTATGTAAGTAAAATATTAGGGGCCATAACTCAAGCAATATGTTAGAAAATAGCATAAATCAAATTTAACCTTTGTATTCTTAATGTAAAGTTTTGTCCCTGATTTGGCTTCCATTTTTGAAGTGCATGAATTGAGCAGGAACAAAATTGTGATCCAGTAGAAGGTAGATATTGACTATACTAGTACTATCTATAAATTTTGTTGGAAATTATGAAAATCTAAACTTGACATAGTGAAACTATGTTCCAAAATTGGTTTAGTCCCTTGAATGCCTTACAGGTTAACTGTGCAAAATTAAAATGTAATTGAAGGGACAAATTCCAAGTCCAACACGGGCCATAAACTTTTAGTTACTAAAAATTTAACTTAACCTAGGTGTTGATGTTAAGTCTTAATGGAATTTGTTATGAATTGATGAAAATTTAAAATTATATCAAGTGGAAACTAAATTTGGGATGGAACAAATACACATGGGTAACACCATATATACTTCTTTCATAGATGGGAGCATCAAGATGGTTATTTTTTAGTACGACTTAGATCAATTTGACTACAACTGTGTTGAAAACTATTACATGTTTTTACATTCAGCAGAAATACGGCAGTAGGCCTTATGTTCTGTAAGCAATTTTTGCATACAAATTTGCTTCAGTGATCCAGTATCTTTTGGGGTGCACATCCCTTGGAGAGCTTCTTAATCAGCATTTTTAATTAGTGTGCACATGTATTATTTCTTAATTGATATTATGCCATCTTTTTATATGAATAATACAATAATCTTGTTGCTTTGCTGTGCATTTCCCAGATGAGGATGGGAACCTTAACTGTGTATAAAATTTCATTACGGTTTTTTGATCATGTACATGTGGATAATTTTACTATCTGGTCACGTTTCAGTTTGAGACTGTTACAGAGACTGTTAGGAGTTATTACCATTAGTTTGATATGTATAGAAGGAAGTATTATTTTATCAGAAAGATATTGTTTTAAATGTGATGTGTATGTTGAATATAGTAGGTACATGATAAAAAGAAATTCACATGATATTGGGTTGATTTTTTTTTTTATATGCCTGCCTTATGATAGGGTTTATTATGCTGTGTCACTCTCTGTCTTAACTTATTCTTTTCAACATGATTACTTCAAATCTGTAGAAAAACAGTGGGGATAATTTGCACTTTGAATAATGATAATGCTTCAATTTTGGGTTCAAACATCAAAGGCCTCAATTGAAAGAATTAAGTTCTGCATCACACTTAGACCAAACATTGTGGATAGTTTCATTTGGATTAAGAAAGGCACTATCAGTTTATTGGTCGAAAGGTCATAGGTCATGGTCCCTAACTTAAAGAAGAAAAATAGTTTCTGTAAAAAAAAAATCTGACAATGTACATGTACAAAAGTTTGAGGATGAACTTGTAAACTGAGTGCGAAAAGCTTATTTATATACGAGTCAAATTGTCACTAGCACATTGACTGAAAGGAAACATGGTTTTTACATAATAGCTTAAGTTCTAGACCATTTACCTTGACCAGAGTTTGTGAAAAGATTGCACTTAATGCATGGAAGAAACCTGTTGATTTTAGGTTTAAAAGGTCAAAGGGTGATTGAAATACAGGTTTTCTGCAATAATTATTTTAGAGTAGTTCTTGATAGAACTTTGTGGTTGGCTTGTACTTGGGGTAATAAATAAACATGTATGTCATTGTAAGCCTGATAAAATCATGGTCACTTCACAGTGACTTTAGGTGAAGATGAGATACCTTAAGAAAACTTGCATGTCATTTAGACCCATTAATCAATATTCTCCAGAGTCAACCATGCGCTACTAATTCCTATGCAGATGATTATTCAACACATGGCTACTAATTCCTACATGGATGACTGTTCAGTACTGGGCTACCAGTTCCTACATGGATGATTATTCAACACAGGGATACTAGTTCCTACATGGATGACTGTTCAGTACTGGGCTACCAGTTCCTACATGGATGATTATTCAACACATGGCTACTAATTCCTACATGGATGACTGTTCAGTACTGGGCTACCAGTTCCTACATGGATGATTATTCAACACATGGCTACTAATTCCTACATGGATGACTGTTCAGTACTGGGCTACCAGTTCCTACATGGATGATTATCAACACATGGCTACTAATTCCTACATGGATGACTGTTCAGTACTGGGCTACCAGTTCCTACATGGATGATTATTCAACACAGGGATACTAGTTCCTACATGGATGACTGTTCAGTACTGGGCTACCAGTTCCTACATGGATGATTATTCAACACAGGGATACTAATTCCTACATGGATGACTGTTAAACACTGGGCTACCAGTTCCTACATGGAGTCAACACAGGGCTACCAGTTCCTACATGGATGATTATTCAACACAGCACTACTAATTCCTACGTGGATGACTGTTAAACACAGGGCTACAAATTCCTACATGGATGACTGTTCACAGGGTTACTAGTTCCTACATGGATGACTATTCAACACAGAGCTACTAATTCCTACACGGATGAATATTCAACACAGGGCTACTAATTCCTACATGGGTGACTGTTCAACAAAGGGCTACTAATTCCTTCAGAGATGGCTGTTCAACACAAGGCTGCTAATTCCTTCACAGATGATTGTTTCACATGTGGATACTAATTCTAATACAGACATCTGCTAAACGCAGGGTAGCATGTAATATGCCAATTACTTTACTCATCTTCTTTTGCTCAACAGGCCTTAAGGATTTGAACCTTAATTGCCTCTCAGCTCATCAGGCCAGTGTATGGTATGGACTTGTGTCCATCAAAATTGGCTATTGACAACTTATTCTCAAATACCTGTGGCCAGTTATTTGGACTAACGTGTTATGAATGTCTGTTTATGTTCTACCAAAACTAAAACCCATGTGACTATTAGCAATGATGTGGCTTCCATAGCGACCAGGTACATAACAGTTAAAATGTTTCTCCTTTGGCAGTTTTAAATGCACTTGCTCACACATTTATTAAAATGATACCTATCTGCAATCATATATGGCCACTGTTGCTAAAGATAGGAAAGCTTTTAAATACCTTGTTCTCAAAGCCTGATCAACCTAATTTTACCAACTTTGACAGGAAACATTCTGACATCAAGTTTGTACAAACGATATTAACAGTCAGATTTGGCCACTGTTACTAAAAAATGGAAAATACTGCACTCTTATCATGTGAAACCAAATTTTTGATGTGAACTAGATAAACTTTATGAGAAATTCTTGGACTTGCTGAGGGAATGTGACAGTGTTTTAAGGATCACTGTTCAATATTTATGTTCTATTTTATATACTTTTTACAAAATTTTAACATCTTTGCATTTTAACATTGATTGTTGAGTAATTAATGCTTATATTTTTGGGAAGTCCTTGTCGTCGTTGAGTTTGTTTTTAGTTTTGTTGCAGTTCTTTATATTTACAACTGCTCTAGTGACCTAAGTGGTTAGAGTGTCTGCCTCAGATGCAGGTGGTTGTGGGTTCGAGCCCCAGCTGGGTCATACCAAAGACTTACAAAAATGGTACTGACAGCTGCCTTGCTTGGCACTCAGCATTAAGAGGTTAGTGTTAGGACTGGTTGGCCTGGTGTTAATATAATGTGTCTGCATGGGACATCATGCTACATGTCTGCAGATGTTGCCCCAGTGCTAGACACTACTATAAACTGCCACACTGCAGACATCATAGTGATATGACTGAAGAATTGTTAAAGCTACATTCATAATCCAAATCACATGCACACATATTTATATTTACAGTTTTAGAACTTTAATTTTAATTGGCACCATATAACCAATAGTATGCTATTAAATCTAACCACTATTTAAATGACTACAACAGAAATTTACTAAATTTGTCTGGAAGCACCATAGCTGAAGGTTTCTCCAATTTACATAAATGGTGCAGATCTGCCATAAAATATCTCCACAGTTAATAGAAATAGAAAAATATTTCAATGACTTTACCTCAAAGAAACTGCTAAACAAGATTTGACCAACTGTGACAAAAAGTGTTTTGGCATCATGGCCTTTTAATATTGGACAAATGATGCAGATGCAAGAAATTTCTTGAGAAAGCGTCATCCTGACCCAGATTTATTGGCCAAACAGCTGTTGTAGTATCACTTAGCTATTAGGCAGATAATAGCCACATGAGTGATACCAGGCGCACTTGCGTTCCTTGTCATAGAATTGTAACTTTTGGAACAAAATTTGGAAATTTTCTAAATCAGACTTTGTAGTCTGCAGTGGGGTCATATATATTTTGCAAAAGCCACTCTACTTTACCTTAAGAAAATGATAAACAGAGTTTGACCAACTTTGGCTTGTTCAGTTCCTTCTCCTGGGCAGGGATAGAGAGCGATCACTGGCCCTGGGGTAAGAAACACCCTGCCTCTCCTGGGTTCTTGTTCAAACAAAATTTTTCTTTTATACAATTAAAAAGTGTTGTTCGGCCCAGTTGCCCCCCCCCCCTTGTCAGCCCAGCTCCTGAGCCACTGAATTTATGTAGATTACCAAAATTAATCTAAATATCCTGTACCTCCAAGTTTTTGGACACCATATTTTAAAAAGAAAAACAGGTGTTTGAACACGTGATCATGAAACTGCATTGAGTAACAAATATTATCACCTGGATTGTGAACTTAACGGAGTTGACAAATATTAAAGTATGATTATTATGTCATGTAGGGCTGGTTCACACTTGTCACTAGTGACAACACATGTACATGAGGATCAGACTGATCAATTTTTACACATAAAAAACAAACACCAGAAATATAACTAGAATTTTTTATTTGTACAGGAAAATTCTTTCAAACACTTTTAAACTCGAAAATAAATAGATGTCGGTTTTGTTTTATATCAGCATCATTGCATAGCTGTTCAAGTCATAAAATGTGTTTCTTAACTCTCCAAAAGCTTTGAAATTTAAAACAACTGAAACAGTTTATAAAATGGGAAATTTTGTAAAAATAAATATTGGATAAAAAAGAGTAAGGTATATTTATTATGATATTGAAACTCTTGTAGCATATGATAATATTCAATTATCTTTGGCAGTAAAGCAAACAAGATGAAAAGATCAATATGACAAATTGAAAGAGTAGTTGACAACAATCTTCACACACACACACACACACGACACAACCCAGCAAGAGATGATACTTGCATATAAAAGGATTTGTGTAAAGGAAGTTGATCCTCTAAGCCAGGCAGAAATTGTCGAGATGCAAGCATACAAGAAGGATAATAACAGATACAAATACATTTGGACATTGATAGGATATTATGGGGAAAATATCCAAATATGAACCAATCAAAACTGTAGAAGATCCAAAATGAACTTCTATTACTGGCTCTTTGTTTCCTCTTTTCCTTAAATCATATACTCTTCATATTTTTTTTTACCATTAAAGGTCCAACAATTCATATTGGAAACGTCCAACAATTCATATTGGAAAAGGAGATTAGCATAACATCACAAGAATTATACAAAACGCCAATATACAAAATACATCAGACGTTTAGGATTTCAAAATATAAATCTCGTTTTACAAAAGGGTATGTTCCTAATTGTACGTTAGAGATTTAACTTAAATGATCTTAGTTGACCCATTCGTCTACAGCTTGTGAGACTCGAAGGGAGAAAATATTGAGGTAAACTTTATAAACAAGAATTGAAGCTTTACCACAAAAGTGAAAAGAGCATCAAGATGAAAAAGAAGCAGAAAATTATGTGTTGATGAAATAGGATAATTTATTAAGCCGTTGGGAACCAGCTGAGAACATTGTGCCCCTAAATTAGACAGAAGGTATAGAATTGGTAACTACAGTATTAAAAAAAAAACAAAAACACCAACAACCAGAAAACCACAGCCCTCATAATAAAATTATATGGAAGGACAGGTATCGTCGCCATTTACATGAAGACATTTTTTCGCTGAAACAAACAAGGTGTCGGCAACAAAGGTTTGGATTACAGTAAAATTTATAATGTTACCAATAATGGTAAGGGTTTTTAATGTTTTATTAGACTTATTGGGAACAACGTAACACATTATCTAAGAAAATGGGTTGATGAGTCAAGCAAATTGAATTGTGTTCATGACACAATCATTTTAGAATACCGACATTGGATTGAGCTGGCAAAGGTGAAAGTTGTAGATAAACGAACACTTTCAGGTTTTATAGTGTATAAACGGGATGGAAAGGAGTTCACTATAAAACGGACAAGCAGATTCCTGGATAACATTAAATTTATCGCTCATTTTATAGAACAAATTACAAAGAATCAAAGTTACGGCAAATTGTTTAAAACAACAAAACAGCAACAACCCCAATAAACATCAAAAACAACAACAAAAAAATACCCAAAGGAAGACATGAAGCAGTTTGAAGATATGGAACCGACTTATTAGAGATATTACGTCTAGCCCTAATAGTACACTGATAAATGTAATTTACCACAATCGAGAAATGTTTTGTTTTTTTTTGGTTTTATTTTTTTTTTTTTTTGTTTTTTAAGTCTCTGCTGATCAGGTAACAATGAGGTCTACCCGTATGTGAAAGAGGTCATTGAGCATTCCAAAATTAGCAACTTCCATTTACATGAAATTGAAATCATTGGATATCTTGCATGGCTACTAGGTGAGGAAAGGCATTGCCATGTGGCTTTTTTTTAAGCATTTACTAATTTATGTCCTCATAACTATAAACTATATAGTGCACAGTATTACAGAGTACAATTTTCTGTCTTTAGAACTATAAACCTGATACTGTACACTACTACAGAGCACTAATTTCTGTCTTTAGAACTATAAACTAGACACTACGATATCACAGCAGTAATTTCTGTCTTCAGAACTATAAACTACATACTGTCTTCAGAACTATAAACTAGATACTGTACACTATTACAGAGCACTAATTTCTGTCTTTAGAACTATAAACTAGACACTGTACGATATCACAGCAGTAATTTCTGTCTTCAGAACTATAAACTACATACTGTCTTCAGAACTATAAACTACATACTGTCTTCAGAACTGTTAACTAGATACTGTACACTATTACAGAGCACTAATTTCTGTCTTCATAACTATAAACTAGATACTGTACACTATCACAGAGCACTAATTTCTGTCTTCATAACTATAAACTAGATACTGTACACTATCACAGAGCACTCATTTCTGTCTTTAGAACTATAAACTAGATAATGTACACTATCACAGAGCACTAATTTCTGTCTTCAGATCTATAAACTGCATACTGTACACTATTACAGAGCACTAATTTCTGTCTTTAGGACTATAAACTAGATACTGTACACTATTACAGAGCACACGTATGAAAAAAGTTATCTTACATCACTAAAGCTATCGGGTTTAAAATTAGAATTACTTACTATAATATGTTAGAAGAGGAATCAGTATGATACGTTAAGCAAATCATGAGTACTATATCGATAATGAAATTATTATATACCTCGATTGCCAAACAAAAGAAAAAATACTTATGTCTGGGGGAATGTCTAAACTCACGCCTTTCAAGATCTTAAAGTGAGCAACCACAACTAATAAAAATGATGTGAGAAAGTTTAATAAAGTGAGAAGATGGTGAAAGATTTGGTTCGAAGAAGTGGTATATAACAAGTGGATTTAGAGCTTCAAGTAGAATTATACCACAAATTTAAAGGTTATTCATTACCTCCAGAAAAACGTAAACTCTACAAGACTGTGATCCATCACTATTGCAGAAGAAATTCATGGGGGTTGGGTTGGGTTGCAAAACTGTTAGTATCTACGTTATTGTGCACGCTAAAGAACAAAGAGAAATACGTCATTCGTCATCATAAATTGAATTGATATGGTCAGTTGACACTGAAATTGTTAAAGATATATACAGTAATATTATTCAATTTCACAGCAATAGTGAAAATTGGACACAGAACTAACACTATTTCTAACATTTCGAACCCACGACCTCCCGCATCCGAGACGGACGCTCAAACCATTAATACCCTGTAATAGGAGACCGCTCCGGTGGCCTAGTGCTTAGAGCGTCTGCCTCGGATGCGGGAGGTCGTGGGTTCGATCCCCGGCCGAGTCATACCAAAGACTTACAAAAGTGGTACTAACAGCTGCCCCGCTTGGCGCTCAGCATTAAGAGGTTAGTGTTAGGACTGGTCGACCTGGTGTCAGGATAATGTGACTGGGCGAGACATGCTGCTACATGTCTGCGGCATGATGCCCCAGTGCTAGACATCACTATAAACTGCCACACTGCAGACATCGTAGCGATATGACTGAAAAATTGTTAAGCTATGTTAAAAATCCAAATCACACACATCACACGGTAAAAGGAAGTATTGCGGAGTTGATATCCTGAAAGCGCGGGGCCCAAGGCGGTTGCCTCGTTCGCCTTGCCCTAGGGCCGGGCCTGTCGATGCGAGTCGAATAACTTCGACTCTGAAAGAGACGCAATGGTAATGGTAGTGCTACTTCCAATCTGATTAAAATCAGGTCTTCACGTACGACACTGGAGATGTTATTTTAATCAGATTGGTGCTACTTCTCAATTGATGTGGGGACGTAATCGTAGTGTTACTTGCCAAATTGATGTGCGAAGAACATAGTCTTATAGCATGATAGATCATAAAACTAACACTAGATGACGTTTCAAAAATTAATGAAATACCAACAAATTTAATTGTTATTGCTATTCCTTTGTAATGGAAAAAATAAAGAAATCGTTTGTTTTCAATTGGCTGCAAATATTGCTTGCGTTGCTGTTGGTGATGACGAGTCATATAGTCACTGTGACGTTATACAGTTATTATGACGTAATAACAACCACGGGCTCGAGGAAGTTCAGAATGACCATTAATTACATCTGCATGTTGTATTATATAGTATTCAATGGAAAAGGCTGAGGAACTTCCGATTGGGAGGTTCTGTCATTATACAATACAGGGCATTTTTCTTTTTCTTTTTTTTATCTCATAGAGAATCTCCAGTAATGACTAGGATACTGTTAATGTTATTATATTATGTTAAAATTGTTTCGGTCTCATCCTGTATTATTTCCATTAACAGCTTTTACACCAGGTCAAGGCACTGCACATTCATCTAACAGTTCTCGCATCAGAAAGGAGACGTGAAACATAGGCTAATTTCACAAACTGTAGTATACTTTAATATGTTCAATGTAAATTAAACACACACACACACACAGACACACACACACACACACACAGACACACACTGTTGCCATTTGTACCGACCAGTTTAATTGATTTTTACAAAATCTCATGTCTAATTGTTCTCTTGAGTCATTGCTGTCAAATTTTAAAGTGTATCTATCTTACATCTTTAACCGTTTTTATTTTTTTTTTAAATCTTGTTCAATGTAGTAAATATTTTTATCTTTAAATATTTGTGCGAAACCTCATTGAAATATAGTTTTAAGTAAAGGTCATCATATAGTACAGGGGTGGGAATTCTAGAGAGCTGCCAGATATCACACATTCCCTTTGGATATGTACATGTAATTACCAGTGGATAGTTGAACGGAACGGTGGCAGGAAGAACATGTGTCAGTTTGCCCTCAGGCCATAAAACTAGCGGGGCTTAAGCAGGTAAAAAGGTAAACAATGGCTGCAAAAATGTTCAGTCTTAAAACAACTTATATGTTTTACGTGCCTATTTTACATCGTTCTTTAATATTATACTTACTTATTAGTATTAACAGAAACATCAACTTTTCCCCTCCATTCCGATATATTTTATTCCCTAAATATTAGGTGGTAATTTTATAATAGTTATTATTGTTAAGTAACATGGGGGTTCTTTTTTGTTTTAAATCATCATAAATTAGAAAATAATGAATTTTTCAATGTATCGAAATTTAAAATATTTAAAAAAAAAAAAAATTATAATCCTGCATCTTGCATACAAATTTTGTTAAGTGCTTTATACAAGACAAACACATGGTGTATTTTTTCTGTGCTAATTCAAAATTCCTTTCTTTACTCTAATGTTTTCTTTTTTTTTAAAACTGCTTACATGTACAAATCAATTACACTAATGCACTCTCAAACATTTTGCCAACAGTGGTTACTCTTATTCCCTACGTTAATGATAAAATTCTGGCGCATTGCAGTTTACAAAATCTATATTCTGAGCAAATCCCCACTGAACCTCCAAACAAATCCACTTACGATCTTACTAATCAATGGGAATCTCATTTGAATAACAATAGAGAGCACGTGATATTTGGTGGGTCAAGTAGGGAGTTTCCAAAGTCCCCTCCACATTACTTTCAGGTTAAACTGGTTGCAGGACAAGGATTAGGAACACTGCTAGCTAGAATTTTAAAATTAAAGTCAATTATTTAATTGTCAAAAATTTGTATCCATCACGTGAATTAACTAACATTGATGAAAGACGCTGACAAACATATATCAACAAAGTAATATCACTTTCATCTTTAAACATGGAAAATAGAAAGAGGAAGTCATTGAATAGGATACTTTACTATCTTCCTGCGTCTATGGATACGTTCCGAATAGTTAAATATGTGTTTGACACTTTTTCTTTTCGAGTACGTGTTTTTTTCCTAGTTATAAAGTATTTTAATAGTATAAGAAACTGGCATGGATTAAGTAGATCTATTTAACTACGAAAGCACGAGTTTATATATGCTTCTTTTTCCTCTGATTTTCATTGAAACTCTGTAAAAACTGGAAATACGTGACGATACAATGCTAACTAATTTTGTATAAATCTGATGTAACAATTAGCATTCACACTCCCCGTTGATAGGGAACCTTTCTATATTTTCACCATTGTGGGTTTTTGCTTGTTCTTTTATCGCTCGTTGGTAAAAAATATTTCTGATACATATTCATATTATTTTATCAAAAAGTTTTTTTTATTTTTTTTCGCGCCAGCGCGATACAGCCATATAGTGCTGGTGCGCTGTAAAATCCACAATCAATCAATCAATCAACCAGATAATCAATTATGGACAATAAATACCATATTAAGTCACTTTCTGACATATACAGGGCATGACTTCTCTAGGAAAAAAATCTATTATGACAGCTATATGCGTATGGCAATACCATGTACCTTTTAAATTGTTGAAAACTTTCCAACTGTACATCAAGGAAATGAAAGGTTCTAATTGGGTTTGTTTTTTGTTTTTTTGTTTTGTTTTTTTTTTTTTACATGGTGGTGATTTCGTATACTATTTACATTGCGGAGCAAGATACTCCATTTTTTAAGCACCTTTTTACGAGTTACTTTCGTAGGTATGATCTTATAACTCACCTTCTCATCACGACCCCTTCCCCAACACACACACACACACACACACACCTTTGACAATGAATTGTGGTCTTCGCTACTGTCCTTAAGATAGCATTATCTCTCATTTTGTCTTTGATAAATGCGAGAAAAAAATGAGTCTTTCCAAAATATTGTTTGAAGCAGCTCAGTTATCAGATTTTCAAACCGAAGATCAGTTTTGAGTCAGACTTGCTAAAATTACTTATGGGTGCAGATACACGATTTTATTTAAAATAAAAATAAATATGCCAGTTATCTAGGCGCATACACCATCCGTCACTCACCCCGGATGTCAACTCCGCATAACATTTACCGTCTGTATAAATTCCGGGAACATCATAATTTAAACATACGTAGCTCTGACTTTTGACTTTTCGACTTTTTAGCGTGTTAATATGAAACTAAATAAGCCACCACCTAAATGATCACTATCAGACTCAATTAAATTTATTCCTTCCCTGCTTGCTTAGACATATTAGCTATGGATGAACTAATTCTTTCTTCATTATCAAAGACATTATAAAATTTATGCAATAGAAGACTTACGGACATAAATGACAGGTTTCGTATGGATCAGTGGCATTTGAACCTATCGTTCCTGGGCCGATATGATGGTATTGACCTGTGGTTTATTGTCCATCAGTATCAACACACAATTTGGGTGGGTGGGTTGATTTAACGGATTATAATGTTCTATGCCAGGGCAGGAATAATAATAATAATAATAATAATAATAATGATATTATTATTATTATTATTATTATTATTATTATTTAAGAGGATAACACGTCTATACATTAGAGACCCATCTGCCACGTGATCCAAAATATATTTACAGGTTATTTTATCACCCCACCCCCATATATATATATATATATATATATATATATATATATATATATATATATATATATATATATATATATATATATAACGCACCAATCACCAAATAACTAGTCAGATGATTGAACAGTGTGGTGTAATGTGAGGTCCACTGAACGTGCTATAGCAATGATTTAGAAGTAATTAGAGGTCGAGCATCCATTTCATATCAGACTTCTCACATTTTCCCTTAAGAGCCCCTCATTTGATCTGTCATAAGGAGCAACACGCTGTGCGCCGACAGCTAAAAATAACTGGTTTCAAGCTTAATCTAGGATCAGCTGAACTAGGCCACAATACAAGCTGACAAACAGTTCTTTGTGTACATCACTCATGTAATCCTAGTAATTATTAAGTTATACCACAGTATAGGATACATTTGTAGGCTGGAGATCGAGCAGAGGCCTTTATTTATGTGCAGCCTTAATCGAGAGGCGAGATTTGATCCGGGTCAGCCATTTTCAAGTGATCGATCACAAAGGTACATGTACTTTTCGTTAACATTATAATGTCGGGAAGATGTGTAGTCTTAAATACTTTTATGACGTGACTAACATTATTTAGTGCTTTTCATTGGGAATATGTGCATCACACTAATGTATCAAAATGTTTTCCAGTTAGGTAGAGAAAAGAGTGGAGTCATTTTGCATTGTGTGCAAGTAGGTCCTAATTTTTAGCGATTCGTGGAAAGACTATGTGGCAGTATGTGAGGTAACATAGCATATATGTGTTGGTCGTTCTGTAAGGAAGTTAGTTATATCCTAAAATGGGGGTGGGATGGGGGTGTTTTCATGAAATATTTCGTCACAATTGACATCGTCTTTTTACATTGTAAGAACACAAAGTATCATTGATGCTTGAAGATGTCTCCGTGTCTCGGTCATGGTTTGTCTCTCTCCCCCTGTGTGTGTGTGTGTGTGTGTGTGTGTGTGTGTGTGTGTGTGTGTGTGTGTGTGTGTGTATATATATATATATATATATATATATATATATATATATATATATATATATATATATATATATTTATATATGTGTGTGTGTGTGTGTGTGTGTGTGTGTGTGTGTGTGTGTAGAGAGAGACGGAGGGGGGGAGAGAGGATGATTGGAAGGTCGAAATAATGATTGAATATATGTATACATGTACTGACGGATTATACTATATGTCTAACAGACTTGTGTAGGTCTCTTGCTCCTGTTTTCTTTGCTAACAGTGGTTTTATTTGTTTATTTATTTATTGCTTAATTCACATTCATCTTGCACATAGCTATTTTTACTATGGTCAAAATCTACACATACATTCCACGAAGCAAATGGTCGGCTCATGTAACATATCTTTGTTGTGAAAAGTCACTGTTGAGAAAGACAAATTGTCTTTATTTATATATGAACAACATCAATTGTGTGTGTGTGTGTGTGTGTGTGTGTGTGTGTGTGTGTGTTTGAGTTTTAACGTAGCTTTTAAAAATTTTTCAGTCATATCGCTACGATGTCTTTATTACTAGCACTGGGGCATCATGCCGCAGACATATAGCATGATGCCTCACCCAGTTACATTATCCTGACACCAGGCGGACCAGTCCTAACACTAACGTCGTAATGCTGAGAGGTTAGCGAGGCAGATGTTAGTACCATTTTTTAAAAATAAGTCTTTGGTATGACTGGGCCTGGGTTCGAACCCGCGACCGCCCGGATCTGAGGCCGACGCTCTAACCACTAGGCCACCGGAGCGGTCGCAACATTAATTCTTAGAAAAGCTTGGTTAAGATGGGATCTTAAATTTTTCACACCAGTTTCAAATGTAGAATTCAGTGTTTGTAGAACTCGTTTTTTTTCTTCTCACTTCTACATCTTGACCAGAACCCCAAAATTTTCATCTCTTAGGGTAGTTCCTGAGGCAAGGAATGCGCCCCGGGCGGAGGGGGTTGTTGCGTTCGGCTGGGGGTGGGTGAGGGTGAAGTTGTGTAAATGTCTCTTGGTTATGTGCTTTTCTTCTCTTACTGCAGTGTAACGTGTGTGCATTGTTGAGATCTCGATCCAAGCCGATACTCATAGCTTGTTCGTTCAACAAGTATGTAACTGTCTTCAGTTTCTTGAATCAAATCTAGAATTAGAATAAAATTAACTTCATGTTACTTTCGCTTCTTTCAGGATTGACATAGAAAACACCCTCAAGATGTCTCACATCACTTCAGTGGTGTACCAGAAACCATCTTCGGTCCGCTTTATACGACGTTCCGCCAACTTCTCCGAAGCGGAGAAAATGCTGCTGATAACATTAATCGAAGAGTACCGAGACACAATCGACAACCGACGATCCGACTATAAATCAGTTAGGGAGAAAGAGATGGCATGGGACGATGTAACGAAAAAATTCAACGCAACAGGGTTTGGAACACGGTCAAAGATACAACTTCAGTACTGCTGGAAGAACCTAAAGGCCAGGACAAAGGGTGACTTACTTGTGGATCGGAAACGGCCTGCGGATGAAACCTCGCCATCGCAGGACCCAAAAATTCGGAAAGTAGGAGAAGGCATGGGGACACAGTTTCTTTTATTGCCAACCAAATTTGAGGCTGAAGAAGTTGAAGTTGATCTCGACAGCGATGGTTAGTACTGATTATAGTTATTTTCTCTTGGGTTGCTGATCCACGTGGCATTTGCATAATACGTTACATTCAGTCAGTATGTATAACATTTTCCAAACGAATTCCGACAGGTGAACTTGGAGATTTTGGATTTCTAAAGTTGCTTTCATAAGATGTACGTTTTCTAAATTTACCTGTGCTACTGGAGAGAGAGAGAGAGAGAGAGAGAGAGAGAGAGAGAGAGAGAGAGAGAGAGAGAGAGAAAAAAAGGTAGGGCAAATGAGAACGCAGAAACTTTTGAGGCAGGTGATACATTTCATAAACGATGTAAAGTTATGTCTCTGTCGAAAAAGTAAGAATGTGAATAGACCCGTTCAAGACTTTCCATTTTTTCCTCTGAAAAGAAACTAGGGCCAAATATGAAGATTTAGAGCCCCTTTTTCCTATGAAGCAGAGTGATACCTGTTAGAACAGATGTATTAAATGACCGATACATATTCTGTCAGGCGTACCTTTGCTTCACGGCATATAAAACTGTACATATTTGAAATCCAGAATATTGATTTACATGCTATGCCAAGATGGTGTAATGATTAAATTGCAGTCTGAATTATCTCGTACACGCTACATCAAGGGACAAATATGTTGAGATTTAAAGGAAATTGTTCCGTTTGGTTTGGTGTTTAACCGTACAGTAACACAGACAGACAATGGGAGGAAAGTGACTTGCCAAAGGATACACCACAGCAGAGACTCAAGAAAAGGAAAGATAAGAAACGTAACTGTTCAGTTTTGACTGAATTAAGCAGATTCCAAGCTTAATGAATAGAGTGCGCCCATTGCCAAAATAAAATGTCTTATTGATTTACTTTAGATCAGACACCAATCGAGAACATACGGCGGATCATTTATTGAAAAAGTAAAGAAGAGAAGATGAAATCTTAAGCAAAACAATGCTGCATTTAATTCCAAAGTGGTATACAGGGAGGAAATAATAATGTTGATTCAGTGTCCAAATTAAACACAACGGGGAATGGTTACTCGTCTGTAAGGAATTAGAATCCAAGTGTGAATAGATCAAAACAGTAGGTTGATAATATTCACAGGTACTTGGATCATGGATTTGTTGATTTCTGCAATAAACATTCACTTTTCCAGCAATCTGATTAAAATCAGATGTCCGCTGTCCTACGTGAAGATCTGACGATGACCGCTTAAGGGTCATGTTCTGGTGACCTTTGAATTAGCCAATGGACATGCAGCTTTAAAAAATCTGAAAGTGTATCAGATTGTTCGGTACACATTCATGCCCTTCATCCACAGTGCTCTGTCTCCAAACGCGAAGATATTAGACTTCATCTGATTGGTTAATAAAATTAGCGATTATGGTAACAACAGAGGTTACCAGAACATGACCCCCTAAGTGGAGATCTGATTTTGATCAGATTGCTTTTCCAGCATTTTATAATTTAAACCAGTCATTGTTGAACCAGACTATACAGTGGTTTGCTGCAGTTTCCTTGTCATCAAAAATAACGTCCTGAACAGTGAACATGGTTATTTTACTGGACAAAGAAGTTGTTGGAAATCCTGTTATAGTCTGACTTCACAGAGATTGATTCCACTCATATAAGTCTGGAAAACTGAATATTTATTGCAGAAATTGATAAATCCATGACTCGAATGCCTGTGAATATGATACGTGCATGAATGAATTCAGTAATCAGGAAACAGATAAGGGCATTTGTTACCCTTGTTTTGGGGAAATTTTTTGTTGTCTCTAAACGGCCCCACTTTTTGATCTGTTAAGCGTCATTGGGTCCAACTTTTCCATTTTGGGAATTAACACTGAAAGTAAGCCTATGCTAACATGTCTGTTGGCTTCCAAAGAATAAGGATTTTAATTTTCATTTGACATAGCTCTTTATTCTTTACCTTTTAATTTATATCACAGACAGTGTCGGATTAAGGTCTTCTAGGGCCCTAACCACTGAGAATATTATGGTGCCCCCCCCCCCCCGCCTACAAAATGTGAAACTAAAAAAACCCATAATATTAAAAGCTAAAAAGGTGGGAAAATACAAGTGTTGCCATCATTTCAAATCAAAATACTCGTACATACAGATTGAAACGGTCATATATAATTCATTCAATTTTATCATCAGCAATTAATTTGAAATTTTTCTGGTGCCCCTGTTGGGCTGGTGCCCTAAGCTCGTGCTAAGTTTGCTTAATGGGTAATCTGGCACTGATTACAGATGTTATTATATACGTATTTCGTGTATATTGACCAGATTTAGATAACACTTTATTCTATTACATACTTAAGTGTGAAATATAGATACTTCTTGGTGAAATAATTTTCATGGGTTTTTTTTTTTGTTAATTCCTACATTTTCACATTCGAAAACTATATCCTTTTATTTTCACATGTGAAAATATAAGATTTCCCATCATGCCATGCGAGGCTTGATTATGTGTGCCTACAAAAGTTGTACCAGCAACAACCAAAAAGACTACAGTTTGAGCTAGACAAATAAATAATAAATCTGCCTTACGTTTGAGACATGAAGTAATCTATGATAATGAAATTTTACCAGATGACGTTCGCGTCTCGCTGAAGTTATTTCCCCTTATTTTCCTGGCAACAAGGACAAAAGCTCTTGTTGAGGCGTTGCTGAATTGGACCTGCTTTCTTTTCAGATTATGTCAACCCAGTCCTACCACTTTCTTGGGTCGCGTATATTTATATGATTTGGCTATGAAAATGAGGTGAATTTACAGAAAGTGTGTGTGTGTGTGTGTGTGTGTGTGTGTGTGTGTGTGTGTGTGTGTGTGTTGTGCCGAAGAGTGAGCTTAATCTTCTGAACTTCGATTCTGGAGCAAAATTGGTATATAATAAAAAATTATTTTCCTACGTTAATACCGGATATATTTCATCTTGTGGTACCAAAAACTATATATTTTATGTCGTGGCTTCGCTACACGTTAAAATATCGTTTTTTGGGTACCACACGATGGAAAAGAAAATATCGTCTATATATTTTAATCGTTTTCTCAGGAATTAAGAATTAAATTCTTTGTATGCATATATTAGTCCGATAAATCAAGCGCCCACCCTCACCCCACCCCCAAAAATCAACCCCCCAAATCTGTGTGGATACTGATGTCACCTGTTCATTAAATTGTGCTATTTTGCTGCATGCAAATCTTTCCGGAACAGACTTGCGTACACTTTTGACACACACCGTTAAATAGTAACAGCCATATCTAGCGCGAAATTCAAAATGGTCACAGGACAGAGTTGTTGTTGTTGTGGGGGTTTAACGCCATTTTTCAGCACACGATAGGCTATACATGGCGGCCAGTATTAATGGTGGAGGAAGAATCCGGGAAAACCCCGGAAAGAACCACCGACCCACGAGAAGTTACTGGCAAGCTTATTCACATATCCACATTGGCCGAATCCGAGACTCGAACCCACGCAGACAGAGGTGAGATGGCAGTGATCCGTAACGGAGAGCGCTTTAGACCACTCGGCCACTCTGGGCCCCCCACAGGACAGAGGGTTGTGCTATTCCACGTGGATTTACAAGTCACTAGACGTAGGATTTGCTTCGGAAATATAATGTACATGACACCAAAAGAACCCTTTAGCCGATGGTAGCTCCACAGCCGCGAGAAATATTGGGAAGTCGTAAAATTTACACCGATGTGTGCAGCCAAAATTGGATGCAGAGTTTTGCATGTTTTAATGAATAGGTGATATCAGACCCTAAACCGCCAATCAATATCATCACGGGTGAGGGGCTGATTTATCGGCCTATGCATATATATGCCCATATTTGTTTTCTTTCTGTCCCTATTTCTTTTTTGTTTTCTTCTCTCTTATTTTACCATTTAGAGCACTGAAAACGTTTGTAAATGGATTATGTTGAAAGAAATGTATGCTTATGACAAAAATATAAATTTTACAGATGTACATGATTAAATCATATAAATTGTACAAGTTGTTAGATATCAGATTATTAAAATCCAGCAAATAGTGTGTATCTAGCAACACCAGCAGGTATAAAATTGTTACAATCCAACAAATAAAGTATCCGGCAACACTAGCAAGTATCAAATAATTGCAATCCAACAAGTAGTGTATCCGGCAACACTAGCACGTATCAAATGATTACAATCCAACAAGTTGTGTATCCGGCAACACTAGCAAGTGTTTTTTATACGTGCTGGATCTTTATAACGCATTAAACAATGTAACGTTCAAATTTGACAAATTGTATATTGATCATTCACGTTTTGCAAGTACAATCTTAAGGTACCCAACCTTGGCATCTTCACGATTCAGGGGTTAAATAATATCTGTTGTGAGAGATGCTGTCCGTTTTGCTTTTACCGAATAACCCCTAAAATCTCCCGTATGGTGACTGCCTTTCAAGATGTAAAGCCTAGCAACCAAGTAGATGCTTGTACTTTGTATAAAGTATGGTTCCGAGACCACGACTGTAATATCATTTTCTGATTAAGAGCTTCACCTTGATTAGCAATTATATTATTTGAAAACACACACACACACACACACACACACACACACACACACGAATATCAAAGTCAGAACCTTCATTCATGAAACTGTTTTGATTGAGACTGAATATACTTGGAATTGCGAGATGAATTATTAATGAATCTATTTAACTAATGTTCGCCTATAACATATTCCTGCAATGTTTGAAAGCTTCATCTTGCTGCTTGAACTGATATATTTTGAGAGATAATTTTGACTTAGAATATCTGTCTTTTCGTAATTAAAAGGTTATGACTTTTTAAACCAGTGACCTTAAGAAATGGGAGAATCCATCAAAGTTACTTGTTGACAGTTAGTTATACAACGTATGTGTGTGGCACATTTAAAAATTCGTTGAGAAATATTTAAAGTGTGGTGATGATGCTTTTTTGTTGATAAATGATTGTAACCATTTGAATTTGAATTCATTTTCTAGTAGCATCACCTTTTTATCAGTATTTATAAATTCAGAAGTGCCAAAGTTTTTATTCTGAATAGATGGAAGAGAAAAATACAATTATAGTTCGCTTCTCTGAAGTGTGCATTCACATTTTGGTACATTGGCTCGAAATCTGAGAGGGGGTCAGTCGTACCCGTCAAACATATTAAGGCTCATGACATCTACAGCTGAAAGACCAAGGGCCTTTAAACAACGTAAAGCAAGGTGTATAAATCTTGCTGTATAAAAGCCCGTTGCCTTTTGTGTCTTTGATTTGTCCAACATTTAAAGGCCATGAACCATGCTTTACGAAATAGTATATGCTGTAATTTAAAACAAATACAAATAAAGATTATGTCATCAAGTAGTAGCTCGGTGCCCAAGATACAACGTGCTTTTTATGGCAAGGGCGATAAATCTTTCTTAGAGTCCCTAAAACTTAATAAAATCTGACGCATGACAAGTCTCCTGCATCCGGCCACACCAGCAGGTTTTCATAGATGATAAAGAATTATTACGAAGACATTTGAATGTTTCTTTATCTTTGTAAATACACATTTTTCTATGTGACTCTTTTTATTTCACGAATTTCAGAAGGCGAGATCAGAAAAGATACAAATACGCCCGATTCCTCTCATCTTTACCATATTAACGGAGGTCGTTTTGAAGGTCAAGGTCATGGAGAGATCTTGGAGATACATAGCGGCGAAGTTCCGCCCTCTTTAAGTAGTTCCAGAAACACTATTATGGGCAAATCTGTTTTACCAAATGAGCATTGTGCAAATCACGATGAAGTTCGACCTAGACTTCTTGCTGTTGAGAGCAGAGCTAATGTACAAACCAAATTTCGAACTCGTGAGATGCAATCATCTAACGAAGGTCTGGATTTTACTGATGCAGCTTATTCATTTAATCAAAATAATAACGTTAATAATGATCAAAATATTCAAGAAAGGACCAAATCACCTGTTGGAGAAAATGGAAACATTGGATATGCTACAGATTTCTGTAAAGATCGCCGTTCGGTCAGACAATTTTCAAATGACTATGGCTTAGTGAATTTAGATGAAGAATTCTTGCGCATGCGTGAAGAAGAGCACAGGAAGCGGATGGAGAACCTAGAGGTTGAACTGGACATGCGTAGAAAAGAACATGCCAAGAAAATGGAAGTTTTGAATGCTGAATTAGACGCGGCAATTATGAAGAAACAGAATGAATTACTTCGATTGACGGTGCAACAGAATGCGCTACAATCCAAAGCTGGAAATGTTCAGCCATCACACATGAACAGCGGCAACGAGGATACCGGGACGTGAATCTTTTGTTTTATATATGCATACAACAATATTCTGCGAGTTTGACAGTTCCTTAAAACGTCAAGTCATTTATTTTCTGTGTTCCAGTTTGTAATTAAATAAATGTTCATAAGTAAATACATGTCAGATATCCGGTACTTTTTTAAAATTAAGTTTTCATTGCTGAAATTAGAAATTTTGCTTTGCTTTTCTTTATGGCATGTCAAATATCTGATAAGAAACGCCGTTCTAAAAGAAAGAAAATCAATGGTATTCTTTCGTTGCTTAGGTCAGTTGCAACTTCTCATTGATTTCCTTGACCGAACATACACATCGAATGTGTAAAGTAGGGCTCATTTTGGAAAACTAGAGCAGGTCTCACTACTCTTACGGGTTAAAGGACAGCGATGCTCAGACATTCGTAGGGGAAAAATCACAACAACCACACCATAATCTCAAACCTCAGAATATATTTGTTTTATTTTGCGTTCTTTTACGCAATTTGAAACAAACAACTGACAAGGGCACAGTTTATAATGATATATGTTACACTTAATTACGTGTGCGAATATTTACCGTAGAAATGAAGGACACGGTTAGTTTGTGTTACACGAAGTAGTGAGCGAAAACGGACTTAAGATATTTGAGAGTGTACTTGATGAACGTTCCTCGGTATATTCCGTCGCATACAAGTATACATTATGTACGTTCCTCGGAATATTCTGTCGCATACGAATATACATTATGAACGTTCCTCGGAATATCCGGTCGCACATTAAAAGAAAACCTCGGATGTAAGTTTGAAGTGGTCTCAAGACCATTGTTGTTATCACGTTATTGTAAACCCGTTTAAATCACATTTATTCGATGACGTGTTACCAATAATGGCAACGTAAAAGAAGTTTCAGGATTTGGAAACCGAATTATTGTTTTCAGTTTGTTTTATTCAAAGTTCCAGAAATTACATTACAAAATAATATTGCTTGTTTCTGGCCAACTGTTCGTTCGCGAGAAACTTACCCATTTAGAAAGAATTACTATAGATACTTTGAGTCTATTCCAGAGGGTCGAAGTTATTCGACTTTCATCGGAAAGAGACGAGTATATTCCGAATGAAAGTACAGAATATAATTAATCTAGAATTATTTCTTTTAGCAAGTATTAAATTAACATTTTAAATAATTTAGTTTTTTAATGAGCTAGACTAAAAACTGGAGAGAATTCCGGTTTTCTGGTTGTTCTCTGGCGAACAAAACATGCACACATCTCATCTTGAACATGCAGGGTATTTCTGTGTTTGCAAGGATGTCCAAATTATAACGATTAGTGTCTATGTATCACAACAGCAAATAATGTCTTTGTATTTCCAGTACTTTCCGCAACTTTTTGACGAGGTATAAATCGAGACATACATTCATTTGAACCGAAACTGTTCTATATTTCTTTAGCAATTACTTGGACACAAGATAATTTAGCATAAACAATTTTGTTTTTTGCACGGAGATAATTGCTATTAAAGAAAATGATAACCGCTTTTGGTAAAAGCAATCTTTATTTTGCACAGGACCAACCACAATTGTTTTTTTTAATTGAACTCTTTGATATTGTTTTCTAATGGATACAAATAACGTTCTGAACTGGTCAGCAGGTCTTCAGGAAAAATCAAAGAAAAATTATTAATGGTTTTGTTGGGACTACAAAAAGATGTATTTATAGATGTTTAGCTATTTCTTTTATGTGACACTCTTTACTAAACGCTTGTACAATCTTTATATCATAAACTACACTAGTGTTATTTGGATCTCTGAATAATTAGTTCTCAGTACAGTCAAGAAATAGCTACTGAATACAGCCCACGAGTTATTAGGAAGTTTTTGCACACAAATACGACGTGTATCAACCAGGGAGTCCTTCAGACTGTGTATCAACCAGGGAGTCCTTCAGACTGTGTATCAACCAGGGAGTCCTTCAGACTGTGTATTAACCAGGGAGTCCTTCAGACTGTGCAATTCATCAATAAGACATATTTTTACTAGAAAATCTATGATAAATGTTGATTGCAACCTTGAATAATTGGAATAAAGATCATACAAGGCAGCGTTAGAAACTAATATATATATATATATATATATATATATATATATATATATATATATATATATATATATATATATATATATATATTCCAAAACCATTTACCGTCTTTTAAAGGAATGTAGAGCGATCATGTTTAATAATTTACAAGAAATTGGAAACTAGTGTTCACAGAAAGGATACATGTACGTTGCCATTACAAACTGAAAGTTACCGTTGATTTTGCCTTGTTATGAATGGCAAGGGTAGCGGGCTAGAACTTTATGAAATTAAACTAGTCATAAATTTTATTTGTAATAACAAATGAAGAATACTAAATTGGTTAAATTCTGTTTTATCAAGGTTTTTAGGCAAATGCTTATGAATTCACGCGATTCAATACTTATGAATTCACGCGATTCATTGCTGTATGCATGCGATACAATCCAATATCAACCCACAATAGGGCTGGCACCATGAAGAGACGTATCGTCTGGGTAAAGAAGAAAGCCGCTCAGAGTGGAATAAATCTCATCCTGTTGTCCAAATAAGGAAAATTGTTGCTGCTCACGTCCCTTGACCTGGATTGTGTCCCCAGTGCGCAGGTGCAGTATGACGGTATTTCCGCCGGAAGAGTGGCTGGCATAGCCGCTTACGCTCACGATAAAATCATTATTATGCATTAGTTCCAACCACATCGCTTTGTCTGTGTTCATGTCATAAGCATGGAAGTGAAAAAGGTAAATTCCTTCCACAGTGCACGTAAACACCCCGGTTTGTTTGTTGTAGCCGTTCCCGAGGTTCATGAAGATTTTGTCATATAAGACCGTCTCGCTGAATGACAAGTGCATCGTGTACGTTAGACCGACGGAAAATGCCACTCTGGAAGGTCTCGTTGGTGCTGCAGTGGAAAAGTTAGATAATTAAATGGTGGTAAAAAAAATTACAATGATTAACAAATCTCCTGTCCTCACCTAAAAGCGGCTCATGTGTGCCTGCGATCGATCACCTTTCTGATATTTGCCATATATACTTAACGCAAGAGCAGTTGATCAAGAAATTTGAGTAATTCTGATGAAATTTCGACCAATGCTGTTCATTTATCATTTTACGAAAAACATTGTTTCAAGTTTGCTCTATTTTTGATATCTTCATCGATATTTGATTGCGCATCGGCATCATTGTCCAGTATTGTCCAATTTTGAAAGGCTGTTATGCCCGGATGCTTCCTGTAACAGCTGGTCAAATTCTGTTAAATATATTAATTTTCCTTTCTTTTTTATCTGGTTAGAAAATTTGTTTAAAGATTTGTATATTTTTTGTACAAATTTGAAAGCCCTTCTAGCTAGGGTGGTTTCTGCCAAATTTTCTCAAAATATGTTTAAAAGTTTATAATGAGAATCCATACAAGTCATGACATTTTATTTTTAGTTTGGTCAGAATTTTTTAAAGAAACGTTGTTGATCTTGTTTTCTCTTTTTTGTAACTGTGGTTGGCCGATGACTGATCTGCATCGTTTGCTCTGATTGAAAATAATTTGAAGCTAAGATGTTTTCTTTAAAATTTGATAAAATTTTGTTGAGTGCATTTTCACAAAAAGCCATTAAATTTTGGTAAATCAAGCAGCCATATTTGGTGGCAATTCGCCATCATTTATGCAACATTAGGCCTTTTTTGCCAGGACTAAGAATACCGAATCATTTATGTCATCAGTATATCTCCATCCCACCCAGCATATGCCTTAGGAGACAGAAGGATTAGTAGAAGGTATCATATCGCGAAAGTACTTATTTACAATGTTTAAGACACCATATGTGTATATTTATTAGCTCCAGGTGACATGTATATCTATACCAACAAATGTATAAGTCAACGTGTACTTTTTGTGTGTCATTTTCACTGAAGAATTTCAAAATGCAAAAGTCAAATCTTGACCACGAATTTCACATGTGTATGTTTGAATAGTTTTTGATCGTTTACTCTATAAACGAAAAAGTGTAGGATAGATAGATTGATTGATTTATCAAAAGATTGATAGAAAAAGCCTTAAAGCTATTACAATAGTCCTAAAGTACAGAGTATTCCGAATGAATTCCATGTCTTGAATGTGCTGATGTCCCAATTGTCCTGAATAAGCCAATGTGCCATTTATTTTGCCAATATCTAAAAGAACATATAAACTATTAGTTTGATGGATTAATTAATATATTAAATGGGTTAAGAGAATTACAGAAACAAATATGTGAAATATGGATGTATAGTCAGATCAGTGTACAAAATCATGATAGAAGAAAGCGCTTATAGACTACTGGTCCAATATGTGAATAAAATTTCACAGAGAGATCTTGAAATAATTTCAAGATCTGATCCAGAAATGAAAGAGTGAATGCCGGACGGATTGGCAAACAAGTGAATAAAATAGCAAAAGGCACATGTGTACCACTAGACGTCTTTTCTGTACCACTAAACGTCATTTCTGTATCACATTTAGTAGAAAATCTTAAATGCTCTAGGAG